>CM076572.1:1279938130-1280202542 GCA_034641835.2 Pinus albicaulis
CACTTCTAAATTCACAGCTAAGGAGTATTATTTATCTCAATGTGGGTGTTAATGCCATTCTTCACCTACTAGTTTGTTCCATTCTTGTTCTTTTTTTGGTTGCACCTATTAACCAAGTGTGTTAGTCCCAATATTCATTACTTCTTTCTATATGGAAACACCGTCGTGCCCTATTATTAAAAAAATATTTTTTTTTTTCATTTTGAAGTGATTACACTTCCAAATGTGCCTTCATACCATTAGATAGGTTTTTTCTCAATATATATACAACTTCCCCTACTCAATAATACCATTTTCCATCTTTTTTATTGCAATGGATTTGTCTTTCTGAAGAAATTTTTATTCATAGATACATCATAATATCACCCACAAAAATTTCCATTGGTGATACAGATTCTATCACCCACAAGGTTACTAGTCCACCATGCATTAGATCCCTCAGGGGAAGTGGGATAGCTTGAGGAACTCCACATAAATATATAATCACACATCCTAATTATCAACATAAACTAAGCCCCTGCAAAGTTGTTTTCATAGATAACATGGCTTGTTCTCTTTTTCAACAACTAACTCACCTCTTGTTGTCCATCTCCAACTTGTAAATATTTTCAACTCTCACCTCAAATTTCCTTTTACTTCCTTCATGCACGATTTTGATTCACATTTTCCAAGAAATCTTGTACCTATCCCATGCTATGAAAGATAAGTAATATGACTTTATTAGGTACATGTTACATGAAAACATTCAACCCATACTTTCTCTTATTCAAGGAATGGACTCTTAACCAAATTCAGTCTATCTAGTCTAGATCTATCAAGTGTCAGGAGGATCAAATATCTAGAGGTGAAAACTACTTTTTGAGTGAAAAACTTGAGGGAAAGGTTTGAAGCCTAAATATTTGATACCTCTTGTGTCTCTGATAGATCTCGAGTATTTTTAGGTGAAAAAAACGTTTTAGGGCAAACTTTGAGAATGAGAACGATCCCTCTAAAGGTTTAATACATCCTGAGTTAAGATGGATCTTGGCTGGTTTTTTACACATTTAGGAGACAAGGCAGAAATTAAATCATTTTAATTTTGTGGTAAGAGGGATTCATTACACATGATCACATCCATGGAGTCGAAGTAGATGAAAAGGTAAAAACAAAAATGTATAAAAAAAATAAAATGCAGGAGAAAATGAAATCAAACCTAAAAATATATCGCAGTTCCTATTGTGAAATCATTCCCACAAATATTATTTTCCACTATGCACAACTCCTGAAATCCTTTCACTCTTCCTAGTGTCACAAAGATGCTTCCTCACAAATACAATTCTACACTTTATTTGTGTTAAATTTATATATTTAGGGAGAGAAGTAATTTTTTCGTAAAGCATATAGTGTAATCAAATACAAAGTTACGGGATCCAAATTTATTAAATTTAATAATATTAATATTAATATTTTAATATTAATATTAGGGTATTTGGCCATGGTATTTGGCCTATAAGCTTCACCTAAATAAAACCTCATCTTTTAGCTTTCGTAAATATAAAAAGGTTAATGGAGTAACATAAAAATAGATTTTATTTATTTACCATATCTCTATTCTATTTATATTTTTATTTATTTACCATACCTCTATATTACCATACCTCCAATTTATTTATATTTTTATTTATTTACCATACCTCCAATTTATTTATATTTTATTTATTTACCATACCTCTCGAGTAAGTATAAAAAGAGATTTTATTTTTTATTTACTATACCTCTGGTTTATTTATATTTTTATTTATTACCGTTCCTTTTTTTGAGTGTTGTATATATACTCCAGCATTTCAAATGTTTACTTACATTACGTTCTTACCTTACATTTCTCACATAATATCTACACACACCTCTAGGCCCAACAATACAAATAGAAATTATATGAATACTATAAAAAAATAGTCTTGGCATGTGATAAGTTATCCGAATGGAAAAATGACATCCACCCATGGTATTCATCCACACATGTTATCCACCTATGGTATTGTAAGTGGAATCTACCCATGGTATTCATTCACCCATGGTATTTACCCATGGTTTTGTAAAAGAGATCCACTCATGGTATTTACCCACCCATGGAATTTACGTGTGGTATTGCAACAAAAAAAATCTATAAGTAACAAGTCACATTTTGTAAAAGGACAGATTGAGCTTCTACAATTATTCTCCATTTAACAAAAAGTTTATTTGTGCTTTTATTTAGTGTGTTTTCTTCTCTCTCTTTTTCTAGCATTGTAATTTTGCATATCTTGTTAGATCCATTTCAACTTTTTACAAATTGGGGGCCTCCCCCAATATCGAGATAAATAAGGCATTTGGTAATTTCTTCAATGGACCTTTACCCTTCTCTTGTAAATCATAGCCAAGTAACACCATCATCCATCTTGTATCTTATTCAATGATTTATTTTACCAACATAGATTCATCTAAAGCACACATCTAACATGAGCGAGGGATCAAATTTATTTTTTTACAAATGTAGCTTAGAGTGCAAAAAATAATATGTAATTTTTAACTGTTTAAATTTCATTTTTGAATGTTATAAAGATTACATAACATGTGTATTGAGTGATTTTATATTAACTCATGTTAAAATATTTTACTCATAACTCGCATTGGATGTCTTATCTATAAAACTATATATCTATATTTTGTATTTTATTACGTGAAGAGTGAAAGTGAAATACCAACAACTGAGTTAATTGTTATGTTAATAGATTTTTAATTGTTTATTTATATGGTTATTTAATTTTTGTTTTTTTAATTTTTATACGTGACATACTTACACATGTCTCTCATATTGGATTGTAGAACCAGCATAGATCCATCTAAATCACATGAGCCTAGAGGGATCAAATTTCTTTTATTACAAACATATTTTAGAGTGCAAGAAATAATATGTAATTTGTAACTGTTTAAATTTCATTTTTGAATGTTATAAAGATTACATAACATGTGTATTGAGCGATTTTATATTAACTCACGTTAAAATATTTTACTCATAACTCACATTGGATGTTTTTATCTCTGTAAAATTATATATCTATATTTTATTACATGAAGAGTAAAAATGAAATATCAACAACAAAATTAATTGTTTTGTTAATTTATTTTTAATTGTTTATTTATATGGTTATTTAATTTTTGTTTTTTTTAATTATTATTATTTTTGTTAGGATGTGTCAATGTACGAAACGCCCTTAGACCATAGCAACAAAAATTTGGCTCCTGAGTCTAACCATATTTGCATGATTACATTATAATTTTCAAGGATTAAAAGTGGAAATGTTATATAAATATTCTTACCATGTGAACACATGGATATGTAGACACATGTATGCATATGGATATCCATAAACCATATGGAAGGACCAAAAGTACATACAATAGCTGTATCTAACTTATGATATGGTTCTGCACTCTCTTCAAGTAAAGTTGTTATTTTTTGTTGTTTAAATTAGATTTTTGAAGATTCAAGGCCTTAGAAAACAATCCTCGGGGCATTCTAATTCTACATATTGAATAATTTATTGTATATGTAGGGTTTTTAAAACAATAATTTATTGTTAAAAAGTAAAACTAAGTATAAAAAAAAAACCTAATGATATAAATAGAAGTAGCTAAGGAAGAGGGAGCAAAGCTACCTCATATAGCATCAACATGGAAGGTAAGTTACGAGGTGGTCTCACTGTCTTTTTTTAATCTGTTTATTACTACTCTTTTGTTTCTTTTTGGTTCCATAGGCCTTCTATATAATTTATGTTCTTGCTCATTGACGGATGTGGTTTATTTTTTACTTCAGAATAGTGAGTTTCTTGGTTACATCTGTTGCTACCATAGTATCTTTTGTTAATTCCTGGTTTCCACAACAATAGGATATACTACACAACTTGACATGTAAGCTATATTTCCTTAAAAAGTTGCAGATCTGACCAATAGCTTCCACCTTCTCCCCTCCCAATAATGATCTGCACTGAGAGGTTCAACACAGTCGCACAATGAAGAGAAATTACAAGTATAATGAAGGTAATACACTGATATTTCATTTTTTTGATGGAATCATTAGTCCAAATCTGAGGCCAATTAACATTGATAGCTGTATCTTTTTCTTACACTTTTCAACATCATCTTCCTCTAGAGTCAACTTTTGGAAATATTAGTAGACAAACATTACCAAATTAAGGAAGATGATGTCGAGGAGTGTAAGAAAAAGGCTCAGCTAGATTTCCACAAGTTGAATCTAGAGGAAGATGACGTTGAGAAATGTAAGAAGAAGATTCGGCTTGATAAGGGTGTCACACAATCAATCAGTGTTTATGATGCTTCGTCACCATTGAAACAAAGGTATGTGTTTGGGACAAGGTTATTAGCATAGTTGATTAACAATATGGTTTTTTTCACTTTTTTTTTTTTATAGTTGATGTTTGTACTCATGTCATTTAATTATTAAATTTGATTAAATAGCAATATTCTCTAAGATGTTCCTCTTTTATTGATTGGAAATGTTGTGATGATACTTTAAGTTCTAGATATTACATTTTTTATATACATTTCTCTTACTGTTAAGTTCTAAAATCAAATTTATTTGTTTATATGTTGTGGTTGGACACCACTATAATGTGACTAATGCACGACTTGCAACATGTTGAGAAAGGAAATAAAGATGGTCTTTTAATAAGTATCATAGCTTATTGCTCAAATCTGTGGGCTCTTATTATGGACGTGGAACTGGATCCTAGTGAGGGCATCCACAAGCGGTGGCATCATGGGTATCGTATCACTGCAACAGGGGAGCAGACAACTTTTTTTTTAAGTAGAGGAGAGCCATCGGCTCAGGAGACTTATCGCTCATCGACATTTCTAAGTACTCGTGTTAAGGCGATGTTAGGTCAATCCCCTTGACCTAAGTCCAAATCCACAAATCACTTTCATCGCAGGAAAGCAGAGAAATTTTCAATCAACCAAATCCACAAAAGAGACAGCAGCTGAATACTCGAGAAGGTTAAGGGATCCCACCCAAAACGATGAAATAGATGTATAGGGATCCCACCCACGGTCAAATCACAAATCTCGCGAGTGGCAGAGATTGAAACAAAAACAAGAGAGAGAGTGGAGTGGAGTCATTCCGAATTCTCCTTCCATTATTGTGCTCATCTTAACACGAGTACTCAGAAATGTCGATGAGCAATAAGTCTCCTAAGCTGATGGCTCTTCTCTACTCAAAAAAAAAAAGCCGCCTACTCTCCTGTTGCAAAGATACGATACCCATGATGCCACGGCCTGTGGATGCCCTCACTAGGATCCAATTCCTGCGTCATATTCGAGCAAGAAGCTACGCTACTTATTAAAATCCCATCTTTATTTCCTTTCTCAACATGTTACGCAAGTATTGCATTAGTCACATTATAGTGGTATTTAGCCACAAAATATAAATAGATAAGTTTGATTTTAGAACTTAAGAGTGAGAGCAATGTATATAAATAATGTAATATTTACAACCTAAAGTATCATCACAACATTTCCAATCAATAAAAGAGGAAGATGTTAGAGAATATTACTATCTAATCAAATCTAATAATCAAATGACACGAGTACAAACATTAGGTAAAAAAAATAAAATGAAAAAACACCATATTGTTAATCAACCATGCTAATAACCTTGTCCCAAACACATACCTTTGTTTCATTGGCGACCGAGCATCATAAACATCGATCCATTGTGTGACACCCTTATCAAGCTGAATCTTCTTCTTACACTGCTCAACGTCATCTTCCTCGAGAGTCAACTTTTGGAAATCTAGCTGAACCTTTTATATAATATTTCCTCACCATAATTCAGGTTGGTGCCTTTGACCCGTTGTATATAAACTAGTCTTGGATCATCATCATTCATGTCCACATATTTGACTCATGAAAGTCCAAAGACCTTATTCTACATCTTCCATATCATCATCATTGTATCAACAACATTCTTTTTCAAATATTTTTCTTTAATTGAAGGGGTTTAAACTTCTAATTCTAAATTGATGGGCCAAGAATATTGATTTTCTTTCGACCCTACCTTTGGTCTACTTTCATGAGGATATGGTGTTAAATTGATATTATTTCTCGTCCCCAAAATCACGTGGTCAATATCATATTGCCCTTTCCTCACTAATTTCATCATCTCTTCCACCTGAGCAAGAACTTGTTTAGAGTTCACAATGAAAGAGCCTACAATATTCTCCACTTTGAACATATATCCTCTGCACCTCGGAACAAGGTGGACTTGATTTACATGTAGACATTGCCTTCTAAAGTCCAGTGAGAATATTCCCATAGGTAGAAAAATTACCAATTGATAAGGATGGCATAAGGGGCTTCACTTTATGTGAAAACATACATGGAGTAAAGTGGGCAACTTTTATATCACATGGAGAAGCTAGACTTTTCTAGCACTCAAGTTCGGGGATAATCAATGCTACAACTTAAGCACATCTTGCAACTCCATGATGCCATAGTGAGAAACTTTGAACCTCACATATTTGAATTGACTTTGTGAAACATGTTTCAAGGACCTTTTTCTTAGGCGCAATATTTAAAACTATAATTTGAAGGGATTAAGATAATAACAATAAATATGAGTAATGAGGATGATTGATTCTCAACCATCGTTTTTAAAACAAGGTTGTACAATATGTTGTGTAAAAGAATCTATGATTTATGCGGGAATAAGTTTTTTTAATGTTTTAAAAACTAATTGATTAAATTATGTTTTTTGAAAATTAGAAATAAAATCAAAAATTTATAAATACTATTTATTCTAATTTTTTTTGCAATCTTGGTAGGACTACATCTTCATTATGTCCAATATATCACCACCATTGGGTGGGAAATTTAATCGACAATTTCACGTCAAAAACCAAGACACAATGGACCTATTTGTTCTATTTTTTATTACCAAAATTATTACTATAAATTGCACCATATGTTGCAAAAGAAACGTCGTAAGGCAATAGCATAGGAAAGAGTATCCTATAAGAAATAAGAAGGCAATAGCATAGGAAAGAGTAGCCTAGAAGAAATAAGATGTTGTAGAGAACAAGTCATCGTGAAGGAATGAAAGCAAAATTTTGCTTCCATGGAAGCAAGTCGTGGAGGTTTCAAAGATATTGATGATAAGAGATATCAAGCAAAAAAATTTGTTATAGATTTTGAAATAGGCAATTGGGGGTGAAAACATATATGTAAACCCACATATTATGTTCACATATATACAAATTTTGTTATAGATATTGAAATAGGAAATTGGGGGTGAAAATCCTTTGATGATTAATAATCCAACACTTAACTCAAATAAGATATTTTAAATACATTCAAGTACAATCTATCTAACATAGATGTAAATAAAGAGATTTTTTACTAACAAAAATAGAGTTTACTTCAAGTTCATCTACATATCTGAGAGACAATTGCATGCTTATCAAAAATTGTATATGAAGAACAATAGTCTTGTTATACAAGAAAGTGAATGTCATTTTAATATGGAGACATTTTTGGAAGGAGATGTTGTTCTTTATGTTATGGTTCATTTTCTTAACTCCAAACTTGGTTTATTCTTTCTCTATAAAAATTCAAAGTAAATTCACAAATTTAAGTTATAGTTTTATATTTCATAATTACAAATCTAGTTTCCTATTAAAATATTTTACACATCCTAGGTTATTATAAATTGATCAAGAGTATAGAATTATTAGGGTCGTGTTCTATGTGCACTAAAATTCCCATGAGGTCCATCACAATGTATGGGGTTCATTGGAACCTTGGACATATTCTGTGAATTGTTGTGATTTTTTGCTTGTGCCTACAACTTAGTTTTGGTTTTCACCTAGTTATCATGATTCAAAATTTTGTTATCATCTTAGATCCTTATAGCATTATAATATATATATATATATATATATATATATATATATATATATATATATATATATATATATATATATATATATATAGATATATATATTATGTGAGTTAATGCATGCTTTATTTGCTACAATGATTCAAAAATCAATTATTATACCACAATATTGACTTTCTTGTTGAAGGTTTTGTTTATCTTGTCAATAAAAATACTTATACAATTTTATATGCTCTAACTGACTACATAGAATTATTAGTGTGGTGTTCTATGTGCACTAAAATTCCCATGAGGTCCATCACAATGTATGGGGTTCATTGCAATCTTGTATATATTCTGTGAGTTGTTGAGAATTTTTTTCTTGTGGCTACAACTTAGTTTTGGTTTTCACATAGTTATCATGATTCAAAATTTGTTATCATCTTAGATCCTTATAGCATTATATATACTATGTGAGCTAATGTGATGTTTTGTTTGTTACAATGATTCAAAAATCAATTATAATACCACAATATTTACTTTCTTGTTGTTTGTTTTGTTTATGAACCCCTTAAAAAAACCAGAGGAACATTAGATTTTACAATGTGATCTCCCCAACATGGGTGGGGGTTTCAAATATTGGACAGTAAATTGAGTGGTTATTGTTAGAAATTGTTGTATAAGATGAGAAATTTGGATGGTTTGTAGACAATATGGATGTCATAACATATATCTTTTTTGAATTTTTTAGTGTCTCTGGCCACCATGCATCTCATAAGATCCATTTCAACTAAGAAAGTCAATACATCACTGTGCGAATGATAACTTGTGACATCCATAGCCATTTTCTTTTATTATGGATCTAGTTATAAACTAATAACTTGTGAAATCTCTAGCCATTTTCTTTGATTGTGGACCAAGTTATAAACTAAAATATACTCTCTCTTTAGAAGACTCTATATTATATATTGGATGAAGGGAAAGGTTATGATAAAAATTGTACAAAAAAACATCTTAAAGTTGTCTCAACTTACTCTATTGTTAATCATAGTGTCAATTTTGTAAAACTATAATCTACAATAAGGAATGAGTGGGATTTTTCTTTTGTAGGTATTTTTTGGAATTGAAAAATAAATAAATAAATTATAAAAGCTAAAATTATGTAGTGGGAAACATTGTTTAAAATTTCAGAATAAAAAGTTGAGTAAGTTTGACATCATATAATATGAAAATTGTTTATGATTATAAAGTAAAAAACATGTAAGATTTTTTACCTAAAATTAAGTAATTAAAGATATGTATATAGTTTGTTTTTAATGGATGAAAGAAATTAAAAGTAAATTATAGTTTGTATGTAGTTACAAACTATTACAATTAAGTAATTAAAGGTAAATTTAGTGTTATTTAAGAAATGAGAATTATGAACATTCATCATTATTGCTCAAGATAAATCATGTCTTGTGAAATAATTTGTAAATTTAAAAACATCACATATTTTAAAAAATTTCATTATTAACTTAATTTTTTATATATTAAGAAATACTACTCATGAATAATAAAACAATTGAAACATAAATAATATATAACAAAAAAACCATGTATTTTTGAAATAATAAAATAGTTGTAACAAAAATAATACGGAACAAGAAAAACTATGTATATTTGGATGTATGAAAATTTAGATACATTTTATTAAGTGAAATTTTAAAAGAATAATGGTTATAAACATTTATAAATAATTTTATTAAATAATTAGCTGGATCAATGAGGTTTGCATATCAAGACATTTGATCCCTCTTGCTATTGGTAGATCAAGAGTTAGGCCATCTTAATTTCCCTCTTTAGATAAACCACATTCCACATGAATACCATGAGTCAATACCATGGGTTGTTTTTATAGTTTAGTAAATAATTTTATTAAATAATTAGTTTAGATCTAGTTGGATCAATGAGGTTTGCATATCAAGACATTTGATCCCTCTTGGCTCTTGGTAGATCCAGAGTTAGGCCATCTTAATTTCCCCCTTTACATAAACCACATTCCACATGAATACCATGAGTCAATACCATGGGTTGTTTTTATAGTTTAGTATTATTTTTATTTTTTATTTGACCTAGTTAAAATGTTCATTACAGTATGTCAATATTTTAATTTAATTTACTTTTATTTCTATTTTTGTGTAATTTGAAAAAGTAACCAAAACGTAAATTCAATCACTTATTAAAAAAAAACTAACTTTATAAAAAACATATATAAAACTTTTATTTGTGAATCTAATGGCCTAAAACATTTCAATCATCTAACATTTGATCCAATGGCTCATACATTGACACAGTGACACCTAGGGGAGTTGTTTTCAAATAAGAACGAGGTAATTAATAAAATATAAATTAAAAATGTAATATTATTAAAAAATGAATAACCATTTAAACTATTTTTTTAATTTGATTTTTTATTTTCAAATTATGTTCATTATTTTATTTGATTTTTTTTGGTAAATTGTTTCCAATTTTAGTATAATTATATATATTTTTTAAATTAGATATTTTATGTAGCTTATCAATTAGTACATTTAAGTTAAAACTTAATTGGTGGCTGAGACTTAAAATTCATTTATTTCAACCAAAGCCAAATGATATATTTACTATTTATTTCAAAGAAAAGTTGCCCCATCTAAAAAATTAAATTATATTTTTAGTAATAAATATATATATATATATATATATATATATATATGAATAAAACTTAAGCATTAAAAATAATATATATAACTAATATTTACTGTGCCAAAAATTACAAAGTAAATTTACATTTGTTCATAAACCCACATCCAATTCAAAATATGTAAAATTGAGTTGTGAAAATAAAGATAAAGCTACATAGAAAACTTTACATAGAGTTTTTTTTTTTTTTTTTGTAAAGAATGAAAATATACATAAATACATGTGTTCTAGTTTTATTGTTAAAATATTTGTTGGACGGTTTGAAATAGTCTATATAGGCTAGCCATGGTTATTTGGATACAATAAACTCTTAGAACTATATGTTTTGAATTTGAACTGCAGAAATGTGGCAACAACATTCCACCAACAATCACGAGCAGAGAATGTGACTCTGGTTTTTAGATATTTAAAATAAAATAAAAATCATATGTAATATGTGAGCATTCAAAGCTTAACATGGATTCTTATTAGTAAGGAAATAGAAGACAACTAATATCCTTGTGAGTTCAGGATGCCATATGTGCATATAAAAATGTCTTCATGTTAATTGCAGATTCATCAATTATGCTAACTGAGTTCATCACACTCAGATAACTATTAAAAGTGATAATGAGATAAGATTACATTCTATTTTCCAATCTAATCAAGGGAAAATCAAATTAGACACACATTTCTTGTTGACTTTTCAATACTCTTTCACTCTTAGACACTTTGAGTTTCTTGGAGCACTTTGGCATTTGAGCAAGAAAGGCAAGAAAGTAGGAAAAAGGAGGAAGAAATCAAGGAGGAATAGGAAGCAAGAAAGGATTAAAAAGAATCAAGAAGCTACAACAATATTCTTGGAAATTATTGATTTTCATGTGTATTTTCCTTGCTAGATTTGGTATGCATGGTATTTCATGTGGTTCTTTGTAGTCTTGGCATTGGTTTTTTCCAGGTGTGACAATTTTTTCCTTGTACCTTCTTACCTTTCCTCTGCAATGATGTAGTAGGATAATAAATATGTGATAAGTTCCTAATCAACCTCTTGTAATAATCTGCAAAGCCCACCAAGGATCTCACCTCATATGCATTTATAGGAGCTTTCGACTCCATGAAAACTCTTATCTTTTGTGGATCTACGTCGATGTCCTCCTTTGAGACAACGTGTCCCATGTAACGTACCTCAGTTTGGAAGAAACTACACTTGGTGAGCTTAGCATACAACTGTTGCTCTCTCAACAATCTCAAAAGTGTTTCCAAATGCTCAATATTCTCTTCCTCATTTTCAGAATATACCAATATGTCATCAATGAACACAATAACAAACTTTTTCAAATAAGGACATAACACACTATTCATCAAACAAACAAATATAGTTGGAGAATTAGTCAAACTGAATAGACTACAAAAAAATCGTAATGCCCATACCTGGCCTTGAATGCAGTCTTGTAGATGTCCTCTTATTTGATTCATACCTGATGGTATTCTAATATCAAGTCGATCTTAGAGAAAAATGCCGCCCCCTTAAACTGATCAAACAAGTCATCAATCCTTCACAACGGATACTTGTTCTTGATCTTCACTTTGTTCAATTTCCTGTAGTCGAGTGCCATCCTTCTTCTTCACAAATGACACTGATGTGCCCCGTGGTAATACACTTGGCCTTATGTAACCTTTCTCAAGCATATATTTTAGCTGCAACTTCAACTCTACGAACTTAGGCATTCTCATATTGTAAGGTGATTTTGATTCTGGAGCTTCAGCTGGTACCAACTCAATAGAAATTCTACCTCCGTGTAAGCTGGAAACTGTGAAATATATATAGGAAATACCTTACATGTCCCAAGTAGTGTACCTTAGTCCGGAAGAAACTGCAAAACTACACTTGGTGAGCTTAGCATACAATTGATGCTATATCAGTAGTCTCAACGTTGTTTATAAATTCTCGGCGTGTTCTTCCTCATTTTTAGAATATACCAATATGTCATCAATTAACACAATAACAAAATTTTCCAAAGAAGGATGCAACACACTATTCATCAAACACATAAATGTAGTTGGAGCATTAGTCAAACCGAATGGAACTACAACAAACTTGTAATGCCCATACCTGGTTCTAAATGCGGTCTCGTAGATGTACTCTTCTTTGATGCGTACCTGATGGTATCCTAATCTCAAGTCGATCTTAGAGAAAATTGTGTCTCCCTTCAACTGATCAAACAAATCATCAATCCTTAGCAACGGATACATATTCTTGATGGCCACTTTTTTCAACTGCCTGTAGTCGAGTGCCATCCTACTTCTTCACAAGTGGCACTACTGCGCCCCCGTGGTAATACACTTGGCCTTATGTGACCTTTCATGTATTGAGCTGAAATTTCACCTCACTGGAACTTAGGGCCAGATTTTAAATGACTTTATTTCCATCATCACAACTAATAGAAACTGCCACCTGTGAGCTGAAACTTTGAAATATATATAGGAAATACATCTTGAAACTTATGTAGAAATGGGTACCTTCACAAACCATTTTGTCACCCCCACCTTATCACTAGGATATAAGTATTTTAACATCACACACCCTTTCCTACGATTACGCTTTCATGGTTGTCACCATCCTAACTGATGTGGCTTTATTCTTTCCCTATAATATTGTTGGTTCCCCATTCTCATCCAAGCGCTTAATAGCTTTGTCATAGAAAGCTACCTTGGTCCTGTGAAGGTATAACCAATCCATATCCAATAGCATAAAATCAGAACCCAGTGGAAATATGTTCAAGTGCGTTGTTATAGTGATGCTATTTAACTCAAATGCACATGCTCTTACCCAATTGTGAACTCTTTTCTTCGTACTTGTGTCCAATTACGCTAACCAAGATTACACATGCATTTATTTATTAAAACCACACTTATCCACAAATTTAGGACTAACATAATTATAATAAGATCTAGGGTCAATGTTACATAGTAATTTGTCACCATGCTCATTTTTCCCATCCCCCGATCCCGAAATTTCATGACAACATTTTGTGCAATGTTTCCACCATCAAGAAAGTGTTAACATATCCTCTAAGATCCAAAGAAGACTACCGAAGATTATCAAGAAACTTGGTCAAATTCTAGTTTCCTAGGTCAACCCAAGCTGATACATGACCGAGACCGATGTCAAGAGCCCAAGCCTGATTACCGCCGTCTCGTGCCCTAATTTCTTAGAAAACCATGTTGATCTCCTTTTCCGACAAGTTTCCTCAAATGGAGGAGAAGCTTCACCTCTAGAAGCTCAAGGGCGGCAAGTTGGTTATTAAACGGTGGTGATAAGGTCGAAATCTCTGATTTTAGACCTTTGATATCATCCATGGGGTTCATCCCTTAGAAAGAGGGCCTTTCTCCTCCTTTCATGGGCTCCCAACCTATTCTCCCTTCTTATAAATTCACATCCCTCATTCCCCCAACTTTAGAGCTTGGTTGGTCATTTTAAAACTCTTCTGAACTCTCATCCCCTTGCATCCTAACATTTTGATAAAGCCTAAGTGTTCAGGAGAAGGAATGCTTTTGAGCTTCAATGAAGGAATCAGATTTTCACCAAAGGATGCCTCTAACATGAAGGCCTGGGTTGTAAGCTCTCCTTTTGTATTTATCAATAATAACATCTGATGTTTTCTTTCTATATTTTTCTAAATGTTTAAACAAGTTTTCTGGTATTCCTTGATCTGTTATATAACTAATGTTTACATTTATTATGTATTGTATTACGTTTGTTGTTGTCTCTTGATCATTCGCAGGTATTCGCGTGCCATCATTAGCAGGGAGTGGGCCTACAAGGATCGTGGATCAAGGTCATAATCAACAGATTCAAGGGTTGTGTTGGTGTCCAAGTGTGAATAACTATTCAAACCATTTCCCACATTAATTATAAATCCAGGTGTGTTTGTTATTGCAAGGCTAACGCGCAAAATATATACAAATGACAATAGCGCAATTTTGATATCAATCATGGATTCAATAATTTAAAAAAATAAAAAATAACTGTAACAACAAAATAAACAAATGGAAGTAATAAATTGTAAATCTTATAATGCATTCACAACAATAAGAGTATCAACAAATATGTCTACTATCACAACAATTTCAAATTATACAAAACAAGAAATATAAATAACAACACACAGGAAATACGCAACACCTAATTGGAGAGTGGGCCCAACTCTCTGATCATGGCTGCGATATGCTCACAAATCATAGAAGTAACAGGAAATTAAACTTGCATTAACTTGATAAAATAATGCTCTGTTACACAGCTCAATTCCTTGAGTAGCCAACCCTGTATGCGTTATCTCCCTCCTCTCTGATTTGTTTCCTTTTAAATATACAAAAAACAAAGGTAAATAGACTAATTACAAAATACCAATAAGAAAGATGAGATCCGAAAGATCTTTCCATCATGATTCAGCTAGCAGAAGTCGAATCTGGCAGTTACAATAGGGGCAATTTGGAAAACAGCCACAATAGAAAATCTGCAATTTTTTCCTTCAAAGAACCTTTCATTTCTCTCAATCAAGACCAAATTTGGGAAAAATACTCATTTGAAAACCAATTTGGTCCATTCTTCACAGAACCCATGTCTCATATTTTCATGATTCTTCTCCGTATGCCCAAAACATTCAGAGAAAATTTGTCTCTTGTTATCCTAGTGAATTTCTAAGTTGGAATATTTAAGTATCAGTTGAAGATCAAATCTGCAATCTAGAAGTGATATTGGAGAATAAAATCATGAGTGATGTTATAACGAATTAATTAATAAACCATCATTGGAAAAATCATGCACAATAATAATTAATTTATTAAAATAAAGGAGAACTAGTATTACTTATCCAAAAGAGCATAAATAATTATGAAATAGAATTATATAATAAATTATGATAAATGATGTGATAAAAAAACATTATAAATGGATGAAATGGATGTTTAGAAGTGATAATAATAATACAAATTAGTGGCCCAGCAGGTAGCATTGGGAAAAAATTATTTATGTCTCTTTTCTCGTCATACTATAAATGTTAGCTAAGAGAGATTTTCATTAGAAAGTATCTCATGTTGCTAGACACACTCTAGGGCTAGACAGATTACCTATGTCCACAGAGGGGATTTATCTTGACAACAATCAATCAAAATGGAAATAACTTGATCAAAAAGCTTACCATCCATCTCAATGATAGGTTCCTGGTGATTTTCATTCCTATTGTGCATGGCTGCATAAATACGAGGAATGCTTTGCCCAACATCCCCAATTGCACTTCCTGTGAACTATATTTCTAAGGCCTACGACCCTGATTATGCGGACAATACCTCTTAATATTCTCCTTACCACATTTCCAACACTCTAACCGTCTATTACCATCACCTCTATGATGCTGCTGTGATCCATGTCCCTATCAACCTGCATTGAACCTCTTTCGCAGTGCCACATTTTATTTATCTTCTGCATTCTAAGGCCTTGTTCTTTTAGGCTGCCATTTACCTTTACCTTTGTGTTTCTATTTCCATCCTTACTAAGACTCATTCATACGCTTTAAATATTCACAGTAATTCTTCAAATTCCCAATGAATTCCTCAAGTGAACGAGGCTCATCATACTCAATCTCATCTCTAAATGCTAATGGTTAACCACAAACAAATAGTTGAACTTTATCCTTCTCATCTTCAATATACGGTACATACCTCAATAGCTCTAGAAATTTAGTTGTATACTCTTCATATTTCATTGATCACATCTTTATCTCATATAATTATTTGGCCTCACTGTCATACTCCCTTTATGACAAGTATTTATTCTTGAAAATCCTCTTGAACTAATTCCAACTCAAGTCCATTTTCTTGATGGTTCTGAACCACGTCAAATATTCCCACCAAATATCAGCTTTCCCTTTCAAGCTGAAGATATAAATTTTGGTTTTCATATTATTTGTATACTAATGCAACTCAAAAAAATTGTTCATCCCAAGTATCCAAGATTCTACATATTTTGGTTTCTTCAAGTCCCCATTAATATTAGGTGGCTTTTATTTCTTCAATTCATCTGGAAAGTATCCCTTGTCACTCCCCCTATAAGGATGATAATGATAACGATCATAACGTATATCAGAAGCAAAACTAGAATAGTACCTGTGTCCATCATCCCTTCTATTCAGAGTATCCAACAATTTGCCACCTCTCAATGTGTCTTCTCTATACAAACCATGTCTACTAGTAGACCTACTACCATATGCCCCATTATTTATGTCCTCCTTCCCATGGTTGATCCGAAGTGGCCCTTGTCACTGCAATTCTAACAAGATCTGAAGGAGAAATATTGCATTAAACTTTAATTTTTTCTCTTATGCCTATATTATTTTGTCATTTTCTGCCTTACAACTCCTTATTTATTCCTTCAAGCTTTTCAATGTGGCTGCCAAATCAGAAATTTTCCCACCACGCTACTCATCTGACTGATAGGGAGAGTCTTTGTAGTCTACCATATTGCCATTGATTTTTATATCTTTCTTATAAATCATAATATGTACGCTAAACCAAATCATAATAAACCAACGTACCTTGGTAAAATTCGGGGAGAATACCTCATCATCAAGATCATCCAAATCGACATAATACATATACAAACACAATCATAATATCATATAGACACATAACAAATAAGTGTATCAACATATAAGCATCATTCTAGCTAGAGTCCAGTCATCAATGCATGACTATATAACTACACATACTATGACCTCATGCATGACAACTTCAACCATAACAATGTACACAGACTATACACAAGCATAAACATAGACAATGCACAAGCGTAGACATGGACAATACATAAGCATAATACAGACACTACACACACATAAACACATGTAACCAAGCATAAACATACAATACCTACATCAATACAACCATGATAGACACCATGCACATGCAACCAACAAATAGACCACAACGATGATTAACACACATGTAACCAACATGAATGCATCACAAAAAAACACCGCCCATCCAGTCTAAGGGCTGAATCATGCTCTGATGCCACTCTATAACACCCTCATCCCAAATATACCCAATTAACTGGCCAACTGGGGTAAAAATGTGACGAAGAGATACTATGACCAGATTCAACCTCCTAGGTGACCTTAAGGAAGTGTAATCGATGAAAACATATCACAAAAACCTCCCACATCAACAACAAGATTCCTAGAGGCCAAACTAACCACTCATGCATTCATATCTTAGTTCTAACTGAGGTTTTCGGCCTTCAACCCCTCAAACATTCCCACAATATAGGAATGGTTTGTTTGGGAGGCTTTGGATGCTCCCACAAAATATGCAAACATGCATCCAGGGAATTTTCCCCACAGACCTGTGCTATCATCCCCAGGATGTGAGCCACTTTTTTAGGCCCATAGCCTACGTCACTTCCAAAAACTCAATAAAAATTTCACAAATGAAATAAAAAAATAAAAAAAATGATGTATTTGCAAAAACCATGACAAGGACTAGACTGGACCCCTGCTAGCCATGAGAGGCATTTCATCAAACATATCACAAATATGTAATATACATGTGTAAAAAAAAAATATGAGCATATGGGTCTCATACTTATCTAAGAATCGCTAAGAATCATTGTTCCCTTACATCATTAGTTGCATTATCATATATTAGTTCATAGATGCACTTTTCATTCATTTATAGATAAAAACATGAGGAGAAACGCACATCATCACTGTCATAATACATGCTTATAACCAACATAATAACAACACAAATGTCAATGATACATGAGCCATAGAATCCACATATAAACTAGTCCATTTACACCTAAAATGTCAATCTTCATTCATCATCTTGTCTTGAAGATGGATCCCCATTGGGATTCAAAACATTGACCATTGTTTTATAACACTGCGGATAATTCAGAGATTCCTTCAGATAACCTCTTATTAATGAATACAAAAGCCAACTCAGGATGAGACTTCCACGTTCCACCTGACCATAGATTGGATAATCCAAATATCTCTTCAGTTAATCACCCTTGTTGCATATTCCAAGCATGAATGTGGAACTCAAACTGAAAGAACCAACTAGGGCATCCTGAGGCTAAACCACCTCACCCTCATTAATAGAAATCAGGCTTTACCGTAATCCACACCGGATCACTAGGAAAAATCAATAAACATGTCATAATAGGCTTTACCATGATCTCCACCCAATCACTAGGAAAAAACAAGCATGGATGCCACCATATTTCTCTACCTACACTATAAGGAATTTTATTTTCTCCTAGTCTCTCAGGCTTTACTGCAATCCACAGTCCGATCCAGGGATTACTAGGGCCTAAACCGAGAAACACTCTCCAAGATTTACTATATATCCCAACCTGAGATTCCTAGGCTTGATAGAGATAAAACCACCTCTAGGATTTATCGTATATCTCATCATTCATCGGTCATGGATTCCTAGGCCCATCAAGGCAACACACTATCCATATTTACCACAACCCACATTCTAGTTCAGGGGTTACTAGGCCATGTGTTCTAACATTTTGTAGATCCACCTCACTTATCTTTGAACCCATTTGTTAATCCAGCTCAACCAAAACATCAGAACCTCATCACACCATGGCTATCTGAAAATGACAAGGCTAGGATGAAAACAATGTCACACTTGGAAAAACCCATGCCATGACAGAAAAGAACCACATGCAATACCATGCATGCCAAATCTAGCAAGGAAATCACACATGAAATTCAATATCTGCAAAGAATCTTGATGTAACTGCTTCATCATGCTCTTGCTTGTTTGCTCCTTCCTTCCTCCTGTCTTCTCTATCTTTCTTGACCTAATGCCAAAGTGCTCCAAGAAATATCTACGTGTTCAAGAGTGAGAGAGAGAGAGAAAATAATGAGAGAGTTCCAAAATTGAATTAAAAAAGGTACCAACTGATCCTTAGAAGCCTTTTTATTAATGAGACCTGTATTTTCTTC
The DNA here is from genome assembly GCA_034641835.2 of Pinus albicaulis. Taxonomy (NCBI): domain Eukaryota; kingdom Viridiplantae; phylum Streptophyta; class Pinopsida; order Pinales; family Pinaceae; genus Pinus; species Pinus albicaulis. Next base: position 1,279,957,772 of record CM076572.1, read on the forward strand.
ATTTTCCACTATTATCCTTCATTTTCCTCCTCACATGCAACCTATGACCTTTCACCTCCCTTTTTTCCTAATTTCGAGTAATTTCATATATAAATATGCCAAAATTTCCATTTTTCCTTTCCAAATACCTTTTCTATTTCCTTTGCCATTTTCCTTAGCCATATTAACCAAAATGAACACCCACTATGATGTTTTGACCAACATTCAACTTGGAATAAGCATCACGTCAATCATGGTTATTATTTTTTCCTTTATTAACTTTTATTACATCGAACTTTCACCAAGGCTATTACAATACATGATTTGACTCTGACACATTTTCCTAGAAATATTGTACCCATCAAATGTTATCCAATATAAGTAAGATGAATTTCACACCTACCTCTTACATGCAAATAGTCAAGCCATACTTTATTAGTCAAGGACTAGACTTTAATAAGTAAAAGAGGCCTTATATGAATAATAATAATAATATAATCTTGGCATGTAATTTATTCATTTGACCCCCGCCCTTCTCTTGTGGAATCATAGCCCCAAAAATCATCATCCATCTTGTATCTCATTCAATGACTTATTTATTAATAATTTCAATGGACAAAATGCCCTAGACTATATTGATCAATGCAAGCCCCAACCCACAATAAATTGGCTCGTCGGTCCAACCATATTTGCACAATAAAATTTCAAGGATTAAAAGTGAAACTCTTACATAAATAAACAATTGTTAATGAGTGAATAGATGGATATGTAGACACACTTAAGCACATGGAGACCCATAAACCATATAGAAGGACCAAAAGTCCATACAATAGTAATATCCAACTTAACATGGTTCTTTACTATCTTCTTTACAATTGGAAAATGACCCATATAATTTACCTTAATTTTAAATCAATTTAACATAATTATTTTTTTTCTTTTCTACAATTAAAAGTGTTCCATATAGTTAACCTTAATTTTAAGTATTTTCCTTGAAATTCTCTTTAGATTACAACAACATACTTTATCTTTAGCTCACTATTGTTATTTCAAACTATTTACTTCTTTAATTCATTGGTAATTTTTTGTTTTCAATAAAAGTACTTTTTCTAGTCCTATGCACATTCCCATATTCATAAATTTGTGGTATATCTGGCCTATGAGCTTAGTCTAACTAATATACTAAATGACTTTTTGGTTGAAATCTAGCAATATAATTTCTAGCGAGTTTGTGATTTATTCTTGTATTTCAACACCATGAAAAACTTGTAAGGCACTCAATCTTTGTAAATTAAACAACTTTAACTTATGATTTTTAAAAATCTGTATCGGATTCTGAACAAAATTGACTAGAAAAAATGCTTAGAAAGGGTCATTTTGTCTAGTTAGACTATGTGTGTGTGTGTAGGTGTAGTCTATCTTATAGAGGAAATGAATTTTTCACTAAAATCATACAATACAATTTCAAGAAAAAATGTGAATTTTTGTTTTTAACAACTTAAACTCAAAGTTTTTAGAAATCTCTACAAAATTTTGGTTAAAATTAACCAAAAGAAATTCCTTAAAAAGGGTCACTTCATTTATTAGTTATGCTACATCATATTTATATATATATAGAAGGAAATAAAAAGGTAAATATACAGATAAGAAACAAAACCTTAATGATATAAATAGAAGTAGCTGAGGAAGAGGGAGTACAACTACCTCTATCTTAGTCTCAATAGAAATATGCAAAGATTGATGAGGTCTTTAGAAGAGTGCTAAACTTTGAGAAGGAGTAGTTATATAATGGGATGTAGATTATTTCTCTAAAAATCAAATGTCGCGATAAAAAAATCCAAGGAAAAGAATGCCATAAAATCAACATGAAAGGTAGTTTACGTAAAATAAATTGATTTTCAAATTGAAACTAAAAATATGCCAAACATATGTGTTGTGATTGTGATGTGGATTTAGAACTTATTTTGACAATTTTTGAAAACATGTAAATATCATCATTATAAACTCTTAAATCTATGTATCATTAGATCAATTCTTATATTTTATCTTAATATGTATGATGAAACTCACTCTTATATCTATTCTTAGATAAGATACATAATGAAACTCATTTTCTCTTAGATTTGTACTTAGATCAATAGATAATTCACAATGAAACTCACAATTCCAACCCACTTGTTAGTTGAGATTGGATTTCCTTTAAAAGAATGTAGTTCTCTCCAACAACTCCCACCTTCTACCCCTCCCAATAAAGATCAAACCACACACAAACCCACTAATATAAACTTCAGAGGTTCGATATAGTATTGAATCCCCTGAATCTAGTGTAATGAATGGAAATTACTAGATTAAGTATAGTGAATGGAATACATCAAAAAAACATAATGAGTGGAAGGGTGACTAGTGATACTTGTAATTCGGTCTCTATATATCTTGTTTTTAATGGGCGACCTGTGATACTCATACTCCAGTCTCTTCCTTACTTATTTTTAACTTAGTTGAATGTTCAACAACAAACTAGTAGATGAAACATAATATTTCACAAAGCATAATTTTTTTCAATAAATTTAGATGAACTAACAGACCAATGGGTTTTCAATACATAGTATTCACCGAGCAGAAGGGCAGCACATAAATGTACAGTCTTGATACCATAAGCTCCTTATCCTCATTACATAGTATAAACCCAAGCCCATAGCAACCTTGTTCTATGTGTTAGTTTCAGTCTTTGCAGCCTTCCTCCAGTGATCAAACATGCTCTTACAAAGTGATTTTAAGGTGTCAAGGTCAAATTTTGTCATTTCAGTGAGTCTTGAAGTAAAATTTGGTCACTAGGTATTAGGTCTAGGGTTTGTTTTCACTCCTTTCAAAGTTGTCCAAATTTCGGTCCATGTCACCATTCAGCTGAGTGTACCATCATTCAGAGGGTTTTCATCATCATGTCAAGTTCCACTGGGTCATTTTACACCTTGTTCATGCTTCAGTTGTGCCTAGGTAAGGTTCATTTCCCTCTCCTAGGGTTTTGAAGGTAATTTCTCTTAGATGGTAAAATCATCAGCAAAACTTGTATCCTGATGTTCACACATCTTCCCCTATCCTTGATGTACCTTATTAAACACTTCCCATCACTCAGATCTCCCAAATTCCTCATTTTTACACAAACCCTAGTTTCTTGCTATAACTTGGCAATTTTCTAGGCTAGGCCTGTGTTTTTCCCTTTTAGACCCCTTCCCCTCACTCAATCTTTGAAATTCCACTTTCCCCTACTTCCTAACATCCCTCCATACTTCCCAAAATTTTCTCAAGAATTTAGAATCCCCTTATCCCCTTCATTTCACTTTATTTCGACAAATTCCTTGTTCCACACATCGGGATAGGTTTTACTTCAATGATGTTTCTGAGAAAGAAAAGACGAATTTGGGAAAAATGAGAGCAATTTTTGTCAAAAATAGGCCAAGGAAGAAAAACCTCCTTCATGTTGTACACAGGTGTCATGGTTTTAGAGAAATGTCAAAAATACAGTTGCCTCAGGACAATTGATGCACCTCTGAAGTGACCATGGGAAAATCAAGTTTTCTCCTATCTTGGTTGGCCAAATGACTTGCTTGATGAGTCAAATGATAACTAGACACAAATATATTTCCAATGAGCTATCATGAGTTCAATTTGGAGTTGAGGAATACCTTCAAAAGTTGACTGCAACATCACTCTTCCTTGAGGCAGCCTCATTTTGCACATTTTGACCAGTATTGGGAGATTTGATTTTTGACAGGGAAACTGAACTCCAAATTGAAAAATTCCAGTTGGGTTGGAAATTAGACTCAATAAAATTTCCAACAATATATCCTGTGCCCAATTGGGACACCGGGAAGGTCTCCAAAAGTCTCCTGCAAAAAGGCGCAATGCATAGATATGGCGCGGCGATTGGGCAACCCTCTGCAGTGTAAAAAATGAACTGGCGCGACGCATAGAGATGACGCAGCACATTGGGCTAAAAAGCCTGAAATCCATTCAAATATTCCTCCAAAAGCTCCAAAATTTAAAATTCTTCATTCCACATCTAAGTTAACATCTCCATATTGCCAATATATGAGTTTCCATCAGTGTTTATGGTGTTTCAATAGGTGAAAAATAAAACCCTAGCTCCTTGCACAATTTCATTGAAAATCTGCCTAGGGTTTGAAAAATTGCCATTTTTTGTTGTCTTATTCCCCTCTACCACTTTCACATCCCCTTCACTACATTTCACTAGTTTCATTTCCCATTCCCCCTCTCATATCCACTCATTCCCTATTCCCCATATCCCTAAAATTCATCTACCCCTATCCCAATTTTCATTATCCCAAACCCTAAGTTACAAGGTTCCCAAACCCCAAATACTATCCCAAAATCCTATAGACTATCCCTAAAACCCTTCAATATCCCAAATTACAATTGGAAATAGTCCCAACATACCCCTTACCCTCTCCCTTCATAGTCCCTCATACACTTCCTACACCTGGCAACAAAAGATCAAAAACACCATAAACATCTTCATACTCATCAAGAAAACTCACACATTAGCAAACATTGGAAAAGATGCTAGAGAAGGCCAACAAGGAAAAGAACATGTTGAGGCACATGGCTAATTGTTATTGGGCAAGAAATCATGTTTGCAAGGCACGAATCAAAATCTTGAAGGCCAAGTTAAAGAAGGCCTCAAAGCGTCAGAAAAGGAAAGATAGACTTCAGATTTTGGCCAAGGCTTCCTTGGCCCAGCATAGTACATGATTGAGGACACTCAGCCCAAATTTCAAGAAATTTGGAACACTTTTTGCAATTTTTTTTTTTTTATACCTAAAAACAGATTTTTCAGCGCTATGCGCCGCGCCACTTGGGGCACGCTTTTGATGGGGGACTCCTCTTGGGGAAAATTTTACATTTTTGGATTTTTCATGGAAAATTATCCATTCCTACTTATGGCCAAGATATTTTTAGAGGTTTTGGGCTTCCAGAACGGTCAAAAACACCCTAAAAATGACCTTTCTGCCCCTTTTTGGACACACAAGAAGCAGTGTTGGGAGAACTAATTTTGGGAGGGGAAAATGGAAGCCAAATTCAGAAATTCCACTTGTGTTGGAAATTAGACAGGTAGAAATTTCCAAAAAGCCCACTTGGAGCTAATTTGGACACCAGGAAGGCCTCCAAAATCAGCTGCAAACTAGTGCGACACATAGAGAAATCAGGTGCGGCGCATTGGAGGATTTTGCCTATTTTTGACTCAGTAACTCTGTTTTTCACCTAGTTTTTGACAGTTTGAATTTATTACTTCTAAATGTAAAAATAATGATGTAATTGGATGTATTTTGATGGATATTGATGTAATTTTGTTAAATTTTCACTCACAGAGATAGATTCATCCATCAAAAGGTGAATTGCAACTGAATGAATCAGTTTCCTAGTTTATAGAGGCAAGCTGTTCCACTGCCTACTTTCTAGTTCTCAGTTTAGATTTTGTTGGAGCAACTCCTAAACTTGTGAGCTCAACCCCTAGAGGCTAGGATGAGTTTTTGGTTGCTTATATCTTGTAAATTTTCAGTCATTAGCATGGTTGGACACTTGGGATTGCTTTGAGCATCATTGTACATTCATCTCTGCAGTTTGGCAAAGGAATCGACCAGGGTTTGCAGCACTCCTTGGGATTCATGTGGCTATTTTTTTTGATGATGTGTTTCTCTCTGTTAATGTAAGTTTACTGGTGTTTCATGTGTATCATTTTCCCTCTTATTTCTTCTTAAGTTAAACAAACAAGGATAAAGGTGGAATTCATTAAAATTTGCAGTGTTCTACCTAGGTTTTGTTTAATTTTCTATGTTTTCAGCTGTTTGGAGAGGATTCCTAAAAGTTTCTTGCCCTATTCAACTCCTCACCGGTCTGAGCTATCCATTTCATTAAGAATTGAAGTGTCAAAACAATTGCCTACCTTGCCCCATTCAGATCTCTGCAAAAACTAGGCCTCATTCCCCAGACCCAAAATCTTCCCTTCCCTTTGATCCAACAAACACCCTCAAAATCAAATCAAACTCTTTTACATATATACCTAGCTTAAAATCAACTTTTATTCAAGTCATCTCAAGCCTCACTGATTATTTTTGCTGAGATTGACTAGGAGAGAGCCCTCTCCCGATCTGGTAGGGCTAGCCACCAGATTAAGCGTGGTTTGATGTTACCCTAGACTCTGCCTTCCTCAACCTGAGGTAGATTTAGGCCATAACATAGTGGCGACCATACTGGGGACAAATTTTGTTGTTTTCTTTATAAACTACAGACGGAGCCTGAAGTTAGCCAGGTAGCCTTCGAAACGCTCTTGCTTTGCATTAGCGAAAGTAGATGAATGTTGCTTTAGTCAATATCCAGTCTAGTTTATGAACTGAACATATGGTTTCCTCAGTAAAATGTAATCAATTTCAGATCTGATTGTTGATGGTGGACAACGATCAGACATCGGAAGGCTGAAATCATTCACCTGGCGACTCCAGTGTTGAAGAATCCTAAGTTTCAGAATTTTTATGGTGACTCTACTCTTCAAGAATCAGTAGCCTGAGGAATTTCTTGGTGAATTCATTGTTATCAAAATGGTTTCGCTGGATCGAAGGTATGCTCCCATGAGCCGAGATCACATTCCAGGTTTTCCAAATAAAATTCCTAAGGTAGATTGGCAAAGGAATTTGCCTATGTTTAAAGATGATGATAGGAAGGATGTTGCTTTACATCTGGTTAGATTTTAGATACATATTCGCAAGTTGAAGGTTGATTTTCCCGAAGACTACTTGATGAAGATATTCATGGCCACTCTAGAAGGTGAAGCCCGATCTTAGTATAAAAGTTTGCCGCCTGCTTGTATTTACTGTTTAAAGGATTTTCATACCATGTTCTTTGAAAGGTATAAAGAATCTTATCCATCCTTAACTTTAGTTCAGAACTGTTGTAGCCATGTTCATATTTTTATTGAAAATCTTGAAAAAGTTTATGAATATGATGACTTCATGGACGATGAGATCATGGAGGCTCTGTCCGAAAATCCATTTCAGCAGCATAAAGAGAACTTATAGGATACTCATCAAGATGCTCAGGAAACTTTGTAGCAGGATCAAGATCTTAATACAATGGAAAATGATGAAAGAGAAGGTTTTTTTTTAGATCTGTCCATAGAAGAAGACAATATGCAGGAAAGTCAAGTTTTAGTTTCAGAATGTGATAAAGTCAAGTCAGCTATTTCAGATCTAGATTTAGATCGTGATGATCAAGAATACCTTGTGCTGAATCCCATGAAAGAGAAATCTGCTGTTGAGATCATCTGGAATGAAGAAGACAAAGTTATTGATTCAAATGTTCTCATTTCATTAGAACAAAGCCTTCATGAGGAGGTAATCCAGTCATTTCATGAAAAAAAAGATGAGATCTTTGTTCAAGTAAGTGAAAAATCTTCTTTCAATAACTCAGTGATAAATGATAATTTGATTGCCATGTCATATGAAGATGATCAACAATGTTTTCAAATTTCAGAAGATCAGGGAATTAAGGGCTGTCATTTAGGTTTTTCATGTTTTAAAATGTTATTTCATGAAGACAATCACTGTTTGAGCAAAAGAAAACAAAAAGTTTTATCTCCTTTGTCTGAAGATGAGATAGATCAACTCCTGAAAGGTCATGTTACATCCCAAGCTAAAGCAGATTTGCAGTGCCCACATGGTCAAGAAATTGTTGGTGAAACTTCTTCCTCTTTTGAAAATGATGACGGTCTTGTAATTAGCTTTATAGATCAGCAAACAGATAATATTTTCTTTCATCAAGATGATAAAGCTGTCATGTTTGTTAATCTTGAAGATTGTTTTTTGTTTAAGAATGACCTAGATCATGAAGTTGAGGAATATGAGGTTGAGAGAGACAATATGCCAGAATTTCTCATGGTCAAGGAACTTATAGCTAACACTCAGATGGCAGAAGCTTATACTTCTCTGTGCCTTCCTATCACTTAGAAATCAATTGTTCTTTCAGATTAGAATGAAGCGAGTAGTTGTATTTTTGTTGCTGGATCTCAAGACCAACTAGTGCTTCAGGATTTTCAAGATCCCTTCGGCATTATTTTGCAAGCATCAGAAAAGATAAATGTTGCCTGGTTCGTTATCATAAGCCTTGGTTTCAGTGGTTATTGTGAGTTTCCTACATGTACATCATTTTACCTGCTCGAGAAAAGTGAGAGCCGAATTTCGGTATGTAGCCATCTACTAGATTGGTTACATTGGAAGGCTCACTACACATGATTGTACATATTTCATCAGTAGGCAGTTGGTTGTCATCATGATTTGAAGCCCTCAAATCTCGGTGGACTACTGCCATTAAAAAGCTTTGTAAGTACTAATTTCAGTTAAGTAGGTCTTGAATCATTTTTGTTTTAGTCAATTTCAACATAAGTTTTCATTGCAAGCATGTTCTCTCATCATTATTTTAGTTTGGGGCTCGAGGTGAAGGCTATAAAATTGAGGATTTATTTTAGTTTTGGTTTGGTTCATTTTGAGTCAGTCTTGAGTCAGATTTCAGTCCTGAAATTGAGTCAAGAGTCTAGTTTTGGTCTGTCGAAGTTATTGACTCCATAGCCCAATGGAAAAAAGGCACTGCCTGCTTTCCCAGAGATCTGTAGTTATTGGCACCTCCAAGGAGATACCATCCCCATTGGAGCCAATGTTAGTGTCGGTATCTTCATCCCTTCGTCAGTGATCAAAATTCTCTTGTTGCATTGCATATTAGGTGTCTCGCTCGTCAGCTGCATTCCATTAGGAGAATGGATCATCTGACGGTAGTGGTTTTTTATACATTTTCCCTCATGTCCTTTACCTGCTGGCCCATTTCCATTCATTAAGATCATTTGTAGTCACTTTTTGTCTCATATTTTGCAAAGAGTCATTTTAAGGGTTTTAGTGTCATTAGGTCTAGGGTTTCATCAATAAAATTTTCAGAATGCCCAATAATGGTCAGTAGGCGCATGAGGAGGTTGAATAAATTTCCAGTACCAAATAAAATTCATCATCATATGCTTAATAATGTATTTTTCTTCAAAACTCTGTTTTGAATAAAAATATAGTATTTCAAATTTTTATGTATAAATTTAATGTAATTTAAAGTTCTCTCATTTGTAAATAATTTCAATGGCAACCCTGGTCATCTTATCAAACTTTAGAAAATCCATTCACTGCAAAGAAAACAAAAGCAAGTCATTCAGTTAATCACAGGCACAAATAGATTAAACTACCCAAAAACAGAGTTGATCAAAAGCTCTTGTATATAAACTCATTGATCCTCATTACAGAGCTCATTTTCAATCAAAAGAGAAAGATTGAGCAAGAGAAGGCTGTGTTGAAAAAAGGGAGAAAAATTGAAGCAAAATCGTGCAAGTTCGTTGGCGCGGTGCATAGATCCAGCCTCCACAGTGTAAAAAATACATTGGCGTGGCGAATTGCGCAGGCGTGGTGCGTTGGGCTTGTGGCACGGCGCATAGAGCTGCAAGCCCAATTTCATCATAAACTTCCCCAAAACTTCCAAATTTGCTCAAATTCATGGTGTGCAAGTGAGTTAAGACTTATTCCATTACTAGTGAAGGCCAACAAGGAAAAGAACATGTTGAGTCACATGGCTAATCATTATTGGGCAAGAAATCATGTTTGCAAGGCACGAATCAAAATCTTGAAGGCCAAGTTAAAGAAGGCCTCAAAGCGTCGGAAAAGGAAAGATATATTTCAGATTTTGGGCAAGGCTTCCTTGGCCCAGCATAGTACATGATGGAGGACACTCAACCCAAATTTCAAGAAATTTGGGACACTTTTTTCAAATTTTGATTTTTTGGCCTAAAAATAGATTTTTCAGCTCTATGTGCCGTGCCACTTGGCGTGCGATTATGATTGGGGGCTAATTTTGATGCAAACTCAGTATTTTTGGATTTTTCATGGAAAAATATGCATGCCTACCTATGGAAAATAAATTTTTACAGGTTTTGGGCTTCCAGAAGGGTCAAAAACACCCCAAAAGTGACCTTTCTGCCCCTTTTTTGACACAAAGGAAGCAGTGTTGGGCGAAATAAGTTTTGGAGGGGAAAATTAAGGCCAATTTCAGAAATTTCACTTGTGTTGGAAATTAGATAGGCATACCTTTCGAAAAATCCAACTTGGAGAAAATTTGGACATCGGGAAAGCCTTCAAAATCAGCTCCAAACTGGCATGACGCATAGAGAAATCAGGCGCGGCGCATTGGGGATTTTTGCTCATTTTGGACTCAGTAACTCTGTTTTTTGCCTAGTTTTGACTTTTTGACTTTATTACTTCCAAATGTTAAAGTCATGATGTAATTGGATGTATTTTTATGGATCTTGATTTAATTTTTTAAATTTTTACTCATGGAGGTAGATTCATCCATCAAAAGGTGAATTGCAACTGAATGAATCAGTTTCCTATCTTATAGAGGCAAGCTGTTCCATTGCCTATTTTCCAGTTCTCAGTTTACATATTGTTGAAAAAGCTCCTAAACTTGTGAGCTTGACCCCTAGAGGCTGGGGATGAGTTAGTATTGTCTATATCTTGTAGATTTTCAGTCATTAGCATGGTTGGACACTTGGGATTGCTTTGAGCATCATTGTACATTCATCTCTGCAGTTTGGCAAAGGAATAGACCAGGGTTTGCAGTACTTCTTGGGATTCATGTGGCTCTTTGTTTTGATGATGTGTTTCTCTCTGTTAATGTAAGTTTACTAGTATTTCATGTGTATAATTTTCCCTCTTCTTTCTTCTTAAGTTAAACAAATAAGGATAAAGGTGGAATTCATTAAAATTTTCAGTGCTCTACCTAGGGTTTGTTTAATTTTCTATGTTTTCAACTGTTTGAAGAGAATTCCTAAAATTTTATTTCCCTCTTCAACTCCTCACCAGTCTAAGCTATCCATTTCATTCAAAATTTAAGTGTCAAAACAATTGCCTACCTTGCCCCATTCAGATCCCTGCAAAATTGCTCATTTCTAGACCCAAAATCTGCCCTTCCTTTTGATCCAACAAACACCCTTAAAATCAAATCAAACTCTTGTGCATATATACCTAGCCTAAAATCAGCCTTCATTCAAGGCATATCAAGCCTTATTGATCATTTTTTGCTGAGATTGACTAAGAGAGAGCCCTCTCCCGATCTGGTAGGGCTAGCTACCAGATTAAGCGTGGTTTGATGTTACCCTATGTTGGAACACCTAATCCTACATGGGTAGGTGTGGAATGCGAAAAGTCACAATGGAGTCCAGGTGACCTTGGAATGTGAAACCAAGAGTCACACCATTGTACTATAAATGTACATCTTTGTATAGTGGAAAATAAGAACGCCTCACGCTTATCCTTCATTGTGTTGAGTCTCTTGTGTGTGTGTGTTATTCTCCTCATACACCATGTGTGTGTTTCAACATGGTATCAGAGCGGGCGATTGCTAGCCCTGCTCCAAATTGAGTGAGCCATTTGTGTTTATGGCCTGTGCATATCTACAAAATTCTTGACATTTTTGTAGCATTTAGAGAGTTTCTGTAGTAGAGTTTTTGCCGCATTCAGAAGTGTTTTGGAGAAGGAGCAGCATTCAAAAAATTGGCAGCATTCAGGCATTGGCTTTGAAGAAAGGCATCACTGCCCATCTGAAGGTTGATTTCTTCCTGCAATTTCTGCCTATTAAATTCTGCATTTTGAGCTGCTGGAAAATAGTGTTTAAAGAAGGTTTCTGAAGACGTTTCTGTTTTTTATTAGAAAAATTTCTGAGTTTTCATTGGAAAATTTCTGAGATTTCTGAGTTTTCTGCAAATCTCTAACTTTGCAAATTCTCCAAGTTTCTGCTGCTATATGGCCTTCTGCAATTTTTTGAAGAAAAGTTCTGGGTTTTTTAAGTAAATATTTATGAATTTTCTCTGCAATTTCTGAAGTTCTACTATTTTACATTTGTAAAATTCCTGCAAGAAGAAACAATTTATGCTCCTGCTCTCTGCTGTTATTAAAAAAAAATAAAAAAAATTGATTCATACCCCACGGCCTTTCGAGCACTCCCCCTCTACCCAGACCCCCTACCATTCTCCAAACCCTACACACAGCATTCGCTCCATTCCCCACGCTCTATCTCCCATATGCTATATCTTACCCCCTCGCACAACGTCTCACCTCACATACGCTCTCCCCACCTTACGGCTCTGTCACACAACCCACTGCGCTACCTTTTAACTCCTCACACTACCTACGCCTCACCTTACGATAACTCCTCACACTACCTATGCTCAATCACACGCCCCTCTCCATAACGCCTTCCCACTCATGGCCTTTCGGCCTCCCATTCCATTTTTTCCATTTAGGCCTTATCATTAATAAAACTCCATTTAATTTCTTTTAAAAACATATATAATAATTTTAAATTTTATTACCACCCCTTCCATACTTTAAAATTCAGCCTTTTTTGTTTTTTCTATCCCCACCCCCTCCATATAATATGCCTCCCCCCCATATAATACCCCCCGCAATTTTTTTTTAATTTCGATTTCTTAATATTTATTTTTTTTAAATCCCTTTTCCCAATTAAAATCCCCCCTCCCATTTCAATAAATATCCCTCTTTCCATTATTTTAATTAATTCCCATTAATTCATTTTTTAATTAATTTTTAATTAAAAAAAAAAAAACAGTAGAGAGAGAGGAAAAGAGAAAGAGAGGAAAGAAGATATGAATAGCAGAATTGAAGAGATGGACTATACATAGAGAAAATTGCAGATTTACATTGTGATTTGTGGCATTGACATGAGAGTGATTTTTTGAAGAAATTGACATTTGAAGACAGGTTTGCCATCATTGCAAAACAGCTATTTGAAGAAGAAAATTCAGCTGCCATAAAAATATTCTTGCACGTGTTTTCAGCTACACCTTTACAAATATTTTGCAGAGATATGTATCGAGCTAACATTGTATTTTCAGTGGAATTTGCCTCGTCATTCATAGTTGGAATCAGTGAATTTGAGTTGTTGATGTAAGTCATTGTTGATTGTCCTCCATCATTTGAGGAGCACACTTTGTACTTTGAGATTTCCATAGTTGGAAATTCTTTGGAGTCATTTGTATTTGTTGTTGAATCACATTGTAAATGGGTGCATTTTCGGTTGAAGCCGACACCCTTCATTTTTTGAGCCTAAGTTGTTGAAATGGCCAAAATCAATGAGGTATTAGTGTTGTTGAATAACCTCATTCATTCAAATGTTGATGATGTGATAAAAATGAGCAAGAATGCTCTTTGTAATATTCAAAGTTGTTTACAAGATGCACAAGAAAAGATTGAGTTTTTGCAGTTGGAAACTCAGCTTCAGTAAGACGAACTTCAACAAAAGAGTCACCATTCTGAACCTATTTCTTTTCAGAATATTGAGAAGAAATCTCATCAGAAGAAAGAAGATAATGTTCCAGTTTATTCCCATTCAGTTCCTTGCACAAGAGCAGATGTACATGTAGATGCAACAGTTCAACCTGCACTTCTCAAGCCCATCATCAGACCTTGGGAAGAGCTTGTCCACAACAAGCATCGAACTGGTCTTGGATATGACAAGAATGTGTCCTTTCATATTCCAAACTACACCAAGCCCATCATATTTCAGAGTGCCGGATTCTTGTATGACAGTTCACCTGCAGTTGTTCCAGATCATGCTCCACTACCACAATAGATTGAAAAATGCCAACATTGTGATCGAGTTGGCCATATGAAAGATCACTGTTTTGATCTTCATCCATGCAAGCACTGTGGTCGGCACACCCATTCTTCAGACAGATGCTTCAGACACAAGCCTCCTGCAAGAACAAAGATTCATCTTGGATGGATCGCTTCTTGGCAATGGGCATCAACAGCCAAGAATATGTTTACAACACATGTTAGAACTTGTTCACGCATATTGAACAAACTTGCAGTTGAGTTTTAGCCATCATCTCACCTTGTCCCTGACAGGGGGGGGAATGGTGGTCATGTACAAGCTTCGACATCAGATCAAGCGAGCCTGAGCCACAATCTCTCATTCCATGTTCAGAGTTGTAGCCAGCAGTTCAAGCGAGCTTGAGCAACAATTTGTCATTCCAGAGTCAGAGATGTAGCCAGAGACACGGATTCCCATGAGCATGCCTTCGGTTGGTGGACAACCTTAAACCATCATCTTTGGTTGGTGGACAACCTAAAACCACCACAGGTAGTAGACCTCCCTTATTTTAGGTCGAAGGTCTCCCTTTCATATATGAGGAACACTTACTCTAGCAGAAGCCTTCAGCTTAGCAGCCTTCAGCTTCTTGCCAGCATTGGTTGAGTTCCAGGAAATGCTTCAAAGCATTCCAGAGTTGTTGGTAATCCTAAAACCATCACATGTAGTATACCTCCCTTATTTTAGGTTGAAGGTCTCCCTTTTTTATGAGGGACAATTCCTCTAGCTGAAGCTTTCAGCTTCTTGCCAGTTTTGGAAGAGTTCCGGGAACTACAACAAGTATTGCATTCCAGTGTTGGTGGTCATCCTTAAACCATCTCTTTTTTCCAACATTTCAAAGAGTTGATTCAGCCCAAGTGTTGCCATGTATACTTTGAAAATTTGTATTACAACTCTTTTCTTGGACTCACACATACCCCTTCGGATTAAGGGGGGATGTTGGAACACCTAATCCTACATGGGTAGGTGTGGAATGCGAAAAGTCACAATGGAGTCCAAGTGACCTTGGAATGTGAAACCAAGAGTCACACCATTGTACTATAAATGTACATCTTTGTATAATGGAAAATAAGAAAGCCTCATGCTTATCCTTCATTGTGTTGAGTCTCTTGTGTGTGTGTGTTATTCTCCTCATACACCATGTGTGTGTTTCAACATGGTGTTTAACACCCTAGATTCTACCTTTCTCAGCCTGAGGTGGATTTAGGCCATAACATAGTGGCGGCCATACTGGGGAGATGAAAAATTGTTTGCTTGTTAGTGTTATTCGTTTTATAAACTACAGACGGAGCCTGAAGTTAGCTAGGTAGCCTTCGAAACGCTCTTGCTTTGCATTAGCGAAAGTAGATGAATGCTGCTTCAGTCAATATCCGGTTTAGTCTTATAAACATAACATCTAACTTGTGAATTGCCCCAGTATATTAGAAAGTTCTAGAATTTTGGGTGATTATTTTATAATTTGATAGGATGAAATCATTCACCTGGTGATTCTAGTGTCGAAGAATCCCAAGTTTCAGAATTTGTATGGCAACTCTACTCTTCAAGAATCAGTAGCCTGAGGAATTTCTTAGTGAATTCATTGTTATCAAAATGGTTTCGTTGGATCGAAGGTATGCTCCCATGAGCCGAGATCATATTCCAGGTTTTCCAAATAAAATTCCTCAGGTAGATTGACAAAGGAATTTTCCTACGTTTAAAGATGATGATAGGAAGGATGCTGCTTTACATCTGGTTAGATTTCACATACATATTCGCAAGTTGAAGGTTGATTTTCCTAAAGACTACTTGATGAAGATATTCATGTCCACTCTGGAAGGTGAAGCCCGATCTTGGTATGAAAGTTTGCCGCTTGATTGTATTTACTGTTTAAAGGATTTTCATACCATGTTCTTTGAAAGGTATAAAGAATCTTATCCATACTTAACTTTAGTTCAGAACTGTTGTAGCCATGTTCATATTTTTATTGAAAATTTTGAAAATTTTTATGAAGATGATGACTTCATGGACGATGAGATCATGGAGGCTCTGTACGAAAATCCATTTCAGCAGCATAAAGAGAACTTAGAGGATACCCATCAAGATGCTTAGGAAACTTTGCAGCAGGATCAAGATCTTAGTACAATGGAAAATGATGAAAGAGAAGGTTTTGTTTCAGACCTGTCCATAGAAGGAGACAATATCCAGGAAAGTCAAGTTTCAATTTCAAAATGTGATAAAGTCAAGTCAGCTATTTCAGATCGTGATGATCAAGAATAATTTGTGCTGAATCCCATGAAGGAGAGCACTGCTGTTGAGATCATCTGGAATGAAGAAGACACATTTATTGATCCAAATTTTCTCATGTCATTAGAACAAAGCCTTCATGAGGAGGTAATCCAGTCAGTTCATGAAAAACAAGATGAGATCTTTGTTCAAGTAAGTGAAAAATATTCTTTCAATAACTCAGTGATAAATGATAATTTTATTGCCATGTCATATGAAGATGATCAACAATGTTTTCAAATTTTAGAAGATCAGGGAATTAAGGAATATGATTCAGGTTTTTCATGTTTTAAAATGTTATTTCATGAAGACAATCACTGTTTGAGCAAAAGAAAACAAAAATTATTATCTCCTCTGTCTGAAGATGAGATAGATTAACTCCTGAAAGGTCATGTTATAGCCCAAGCTAAAGCAGATTTGCAGTGCCCACATGGTCAAGAAAGTGTTGGTGAAACTTCTTCCTCTTTTGAAAATGATGACGGTCTTGTAATTAGCTTTATAGATCAACAAACAGATAATATTTTCTTTCATGAAGATGATAAGGTTGTCATGTTTGATAATCTTGAAGATTGTTTTCTGTTTAAGAATGACCTAGACCATGAAGTTGAGGAATATGAGCTTGAGAGAGACAATATGCCAGAATTTCTCATGGTCAAGCAACTTACAGCTAACATTCATATGGCAGAAGCTTATACAGCTCAGTGCCTTCCTATCACTCAGCAATCAATTGTTCTTTCAAATCAGAATGAAGCGAGTAGTTGTATTTTTGCTGCTAGATCTCAAGACCAACTATTGCTTCAGGATTTTCAAGATCCCTTTGGCATTATTTTGCAAGCATCAGAAAAGATAAATGTTGCCTAGTTCATTATCATAAGCCTTGGTTTCAGTGGTTATTGTGAGTTGCCTACATGCACATCGTTCTACCTGCTCGATAAAAGTGAGAGCAGAATTTGGTATGTAGCCATCTGCTAGATTGGTTACATTGGAAGGCTCACTACACACGATTGTACATATTCCATTAGTAGGAAGTTGGTTGTCATCATGATTTGAAACCCTCAAATCTCGATGGACTGCTGCCATTAAAAAAAATCTTTGTAAATACTAATTTCAGTTAAGTAGGTCTTGAGTCATTTTTTTTAGTTAGTTTCAACATAGTTTCATTGCAAGCATGTGTTGTCATCATTATTTCAGTTTGGGGCCTGAGGTGAAGGCTATAAAATTGAGGATTGATTTTAGTTTTGGTTTGGTTCATTTTGAGTCAGTGTTGAGTCAGATTTCAGTCTTGAATTTGAGTCAAGAGTCTGGTTTTGGTTTGTCGAAGTTATTGACTCCATAGCCCAATGGACGAAAGGCACTGCCTGATTTCCCAGAGATATGTATTTCTTGGCACCTCCAAGGAGCTACCATCCCCATTGGAGCCAATGTTAGTGTCAGTATCTTCATCCCTCCGTCAGTGATCAAAATTCTCTTGTTGCATTGCATATTAGGTGTCTCGCTCATCAGTTGCATTCCATTAGGAGCATGGATCATCTGACGGTAGTGGTTTTTTATACATTTTCCCTCATGTCCTTTACCTGCTGGCCCATTTCCATTCATTAAGATCATTTTTAGTCAATTTTTGTCTCATATTTCGCAAAGAATCATTTTTAGGGTTTTAGTGTCATTAAGTCTAGGGTTTCATCCATAAGGTTTTTAGAATGCACAATAATGGTCAGCAGGCGCATGAGGAGGTTGAATAAAGTTCCAGTACCAAATAAACTTCATCATCATATGCTTAATAATGTATTTTTCTTCAAAACTCTATTTTGAAGAAAAATAGAGTATTTCAACTTTTTATGTATAAATTTAATGTAATTTCAAGTTCTTTGATTTGTAAATAATTTCAATGGAAACCTTGGTCACCTTGTCAAACTTCAGCAAATCCATTCACTGCAAAGCAAAAAAAAGCAAGTCATTGAGTTAATTAGAGGCAAAAATAGAGTAAACTGCCCAAAAATAGAGTTGATCAAAAGCTCTTGTATATAAACTCATTGATCCTCATTACAGAGCTCATTTGCATTCAAAAGAGAAAGATTGAGCAAGAGAACGCCGTGTTGAACAAAGGGAGAAAAATTGCAGCAAAACCGTACAAGGTCATTGGTGCGGCACATTGGCTGAGAGGCATGGCACATACAAGTGGCGCGCTGCATAGAGCCAGCGCATTGGGGATTTTTTCTCATTTTGGACTCAGTAACTCTGTTTTTCGCCTAGTTTTTGACATTTTGACTTTCTTACTTCCAAATGTTAAACTCATGATGTAATTGGATGTAGTTTGATGGATCTTGATGTAATTTTGTTAAATTTTTACTCATGGAGGTAGATTCATCCATCAAAAGGTGAATTGCAACTGAATGAATTAGTTTCCAATCTTATAGAGGCAAGCTGTTCCACTGCCTATTTTCCAGTTCTCAGTTTAGATCTTGTTGAAACAGCTCCTAAAATTTTGAGATCGACCCCTAGAGGCTGGGGATGAGTTAGTATTGTCTATATCTTGTAGTTTTTCAGTCATTAGCATGGTTGGACACTTGGGATTTCTTTGAGCATTATTGTACATTCATCTCTGCAGTTTGGCAAAGGAATAGACCAGGGTTTGCAGTACTCCTTGGGATTAATGTGGCTCTTTGTTTTGATGATGTGTTTCTATCTGTTAATGTAAGTTTACTGGTTTTTCATGTGTATCATTTTCCCTCTTATTTATTCTTAAGTTAAACAAACAAGGATAAAGGTGGAATTCATTAAAATTTGCAGTGCTCTACCTAGGGTTTGTTTAATTTTCTATGTTTTCAACTATTTGAAGAGGATTCTTGAAAGTTTCTTGCCCTCTTCAACTCCTCACCGGTTTAATCTATCCATTTCATTCAAAATTGAAGTGTCAAAACAATTGCCTACCTTGCCCCATTCAGGTCCCTGCAAAACTGTTCATTTCTAGACCCAAAATCTGCCCTTCCCTTTGATCCAACAAACACCCTTAAAATCAAATCAAACTCTTGTGCATATATACCTAGCCTAAAATCAGCCTTCATTTAAGTCATATCAAGCCTCACTAATCATTTTTTGCGTAGATTGACCAGGAGAGATCCCTCTCCCGATCTGGTAGGGCTAGCTACCAGATTAAGCGTGGTTTGATGTTACCCTAGATTCTGCCTTTCTCAGCCTGAGGTGGATTTAGGCCATAAAATTCAGTATGAAAAATATAAGAAGTAATCAGTCACCTTGTGATACTGTGAAATACTGGAGTCTAATAGAATGGACATAATTTTTATTTTGAAAAGTAATAAAATGAGAATTTATTATTTCCTTCTCTATATTTGTACATATCTCATCTTGTACTTTAACACCCTATTTAGGATTAATGACATGAGCACTTTACATAATCATCACCATTGGGTGAATTTCCTCAGTGTCATCAATCTCTAGTGGTTTATAAAAAATGATTCTTTTCTCCTCCTCTATATAAGACATGTTAGAAATATAAACATGATCAAATGAAATAAATTCACATGCTTTTAATTTTTGAAATTTATCCATAGAAAAATCATTTATTATTTCATAATCTTGAACAAGGCTCTGATTTATAATAGTTTTCTTATCTTCTGAATATAATTTTTTATATGAAGGAAATTCCAAATGTAAAGAATAATTATTATATAGATTAGAGACTAAAGATAGATTAAAGGATACAATGAAAAATAACTTTATGAGCACACACGATTAAATAATTTTATGTTGATCAAATGATCATCACTTTTAGGGTCTAACATTTGAGTTACCAATTTTAATTCCTTATCATTTCCTTTATCATAGGAATATCAAATAAGTTCATTATTATTTGAAATATTTTTAGTAGGATTAATTTCATTAGAGAACCTTTGTATTCCTGAAATGGAGTATTAAAATTTTCTAGACTGTGTGAGTGAACAACATATTTAATGTTATTAGTAAACTCAAAAGAATTATCTATGATATATACCTTATCATGCATACTCTGGAAATAATGATATTTATCTTCATGATCACTATTATGTAATTTTATATGATAAAGAGAGCACAAATGAAAAAAAGTCCCATTAAGTCAATAACAATCAAGGAAATTTAAAGAAAATTAATTTAAATATGAGTAGAAAAGTTTCCAGAACTTCACCTTTATACTTGCGTAAATTTTTCAATTCCAAAAATAATTCATCATAATTGTAATCTTGAAAAGTATCCAATGATTTACCTACAAAATGTTACATTGTGTGAATAGATTAGGGTGGCAGGGCCTCACACCAAAATTTAACCCAACCTTAAAAATTAAGAGTGAACAACCTACACATGACACCTTCATGAAAGATATTATGATAGACACATTTTTGAAGAAATTGAAAAACAGGGTTACATTACATAAATGAACAATTCTTGGATGATTCACATGACAAAACCTCCTTTATATATATATGAATCCAAGGGGTCATAATATAATCCTAGCTGAATAACAATAACAATGTAAGGGCACAACAATAACAACAATGGTCTTCTATGGGGAACAATAATAACAATATGGGGACTACATGGGAACAACAATAACAAAAAGGGGGCTACACTAACAATAAACATAAGGGGATACACTAGTATTATAGGGACCTAGCATGCCCCTCTCCTTCAAAAAAGTGTTGTTCTCAATGCTTGAGTAGTTCTAGATGTTTTTGTATAAAATTCTCATCCTCCCATGTCGAATCTTCAATGGGTAAGTTCTTCCACTTGATGAGATACTTTGAAATTGATCGATTTCGTATTTGTCGAGTTCTTATTTTCGTGACTGCTTCAGGTTCCAATATGATTTTTCCTTCTTCGTCAAGTTATGGAAATATTGTTTGAACTAGGAGCTTGTTACCTATAACCTTATTTATGCATGAAACATGGAAAAATGGGTGTGCTATGGAAGATGTAGGAAGCTCCAATTTGTATGCTATAGTACCAATCCTTTTCAACACTTCGTAAGGACCACAATACTTTGGCGATAATTTATTATCCTTCTTAGCTTGCTTGAGGGAAATTTGTTTGTATGGTTGCAGCCATAAAAATACCTAGTCGCCTACATCAAAACTTCTTTCACTACGAAGTTGATATGTCTGTTGTTTCATTTGATTCTTTGCACCTATGTGAGGTTATCTTTAAGTGTTGGAGAACTTGTTGTTGATGCTCGATGTGATATTCCATTACTTGAACCTTATAATTTTCTCTTAAAGATAATGTGATTGAGGGTGGATGATATCCATAAAGTTCCATAAATGGGGTCATTTTTGCTGTAGTATGGAAGGAAGTGTTATACCACCATTCATCCAGAGGCAACCACTTGACCCATTGTGTATGTTTATCAGATACAAAGCAACGAAGATATCCTTCCAAATGTTTTTTCACTCTCTCATTTTTACCATCAAATTGAGGATGCTATGATGATCTATGGGCTAATTGAGTACCCGGAAAAGAAAATAATTCCATCCAAAAATTTCTTGTAAAAATGGGATCTTTGTTTCTTACAATAATATTTGGGTTTCCATGTAACTTTTGAATTGTTTCCATAAATGCAGTAGCAACTGCATTGGGTTTAAATGGATGAGATAATGCACAAAGTGTTCATATTTGGTAAGTATATCAACTACCACCATGATGAAAGTATTTACTTCAAACTTTGGTAAAAGGTTGTAATGGATAAAGGCTGTAATAGACTCGGGTCTTAATTGTATCAACTTTATTTTGTTAGCAAACCAAACCTTTTGCCACAAAATTTTGAATATCAGATTTAAGGCCATCCCAAAAAAATTCCTTCTTGAACCCGTGGTAAGTTTTTAAAATTCCTGAGTGCCCTCCTAAGGGAGAGGTGTGCAATTCCAAAAGAATCTTTTGTTTGATTTGGGAATTCCTACAAATATGTAACTGATATTTGTACCATAATGAATCATTTTTCCATATAAATGTTTCTGTTAGGTCCCTATATTACTAGTATAGTCCCTTATTGTTATTAGTGTAACCCCCTTATTGTTATTATTGTACCCTTGTAACCCCTATTTTGTTATTATTGTGTCCCTCAATTATTATTGTTAGGTCGGCTAGGATTACATTATGGCCCACTAGGATTACATTATGGCCACATGGCCTCCTATATATAGAAAGGAGGTTTTGTAAATTGTATCATCCAAGAATTGTTCATTTATGTAATGTATTGGAGGCTTCCCCCTCGAAATGTCTTATTTCTAAGGCGTCGATATCTCTTTTCTTCTATTTTTGGAGCTGGTTACTCAACATTTGGTATCAGAGATTTGGATTCTAGGGTTTCGCTGCTCCAAACAGATCATCGAGGCATTTTCGCTATAAATTTTTTTATACAAAGTTTCAGAAGCTGAAATTTTTAGGGTGCGAAGCTAAAATTTTCAGAGCTTGGTTCGCAATATTTTTGGAGATATCATCTGTGGAAGTTAGATCTTTTTTCAGGCTCCTAAACAAGTCTTCGTGGAATTTGCACTATAATTTTTTTTTCTACGAAGGTTCAGAATCTGAAATTCATATGGTGCGAAGCTAAAATCCTAAGGAAATTTTTCAAAAAAATTCAGAGCTTGGTTCACAATATTTTTGGAGATATGATCTGTGGAAGTGTTGTCCTCTACAACAACCCCCCCATTTCATATAATTTTTATTCACAACACTATAATATGAAATGGGTCCCTTTTAGTTTTAAGTGGTATCAAATTTGTATTATTCAAAGAGGTCCAAAAATGAAATGAAAACATCACAAAGTTACCTTTTTGACAAACCAATAATGGCTTTATGATATAAATAATTAAATCTTTTATCATTGCGATAAAGCGATCACAAGATCACATATCGCAATGACAAAGGAGGCATAACTTAAAAAAACCATTGGTTTGCTCCGACGCGATAACACGCAATAGGCGATCGGCGATATACCATGCATGCTTTTAAAAGAGCCCCAGTTAATGCTCCCGATGCGATGCGATATCGCTATCGGCGAACGAGGATTCCAAGAGATGCCAATATAACAAAAGCGCCTTTTCGCCCTGATGCGATGCGATAAAGCCAAAAGCACGAACTTCAAAAAAGTTGTTAAAACGGGGATATTACGATTAATTCATATTAAAAGCCTTATCTTTCTAATAGATATTCACCTGCGCTCATCCGCCAAAACGGCCAAGGCACGCTTAAACAAATCATTCCACCAATAAACGACGTGATGGACATTTAAAAGATTGACAGGTTTTTACGGCCATTTAATGAAATAGTAAGTCTAAAATATTTTCACGGATTCGATCCACGGCCACCTTAAGTTAATTCTTCATCATGCATTAATCAATATATTTCGCTCGTATTTGGTTTTCTCTGCCAATTCTCTGTGTTACGCTTATTTTTACTCCTGTGCAGAATTCTTCCAAGCTAATAGATGCAAGCAAAATGGGGAAGAAGTCCAAGAAAACTGCAAACGCTCCCGCTTCGCCAGCCATAAAACAAGCCATCACTGATCCAGGAAATAAAAAGAAAGGGTTGATATCTGATACTACATGTTCAGGTCTCGGCAAAACTTCTTGGAAAAGTACCTATAATTTGATAGAAGCTGAAGAACCTGAAGTGACAACAGTAGAAGCCACAGTAGATACGACTCAAAAATCTGAAGGTACTTTAAAGGACTTAGCCAACTCTTTCCTTCATCGGATAGCAGCTCGGGAACAAATTCTCCCATATACGGATGTAGTAAGGTGGGCAATTGAGGAACTCCCAATCACAGACAGAACGTTCTGCACCAGATATGGGAGAATCTTCGGTTCATTTCAAGCTAATGATTTGAGGCAAATGTATCATTTGCCTGAGCCAGAGAAGAAGTACAACAAGGCATTTCTGGAGAAATTTCGAAATGAGAACGAAACTGAATCCGAACCCATTCAGAATTGGAGGCAGAATCCGGCAAAACACAAGCATAAATCTTCTGGTATGTATTATGTTGATTCTCTATGTTCTCCTTATTGTTATGCTGGGATCATGATGTGTAGATTATGGGGTTTGCACGACTCCTCTAATTTCACTATAGAAATGGTTCCTTTGATAGAGGCAGCGTGTAATAGTGAAAAATTATGGATTGAGAACTATCTTCTCAGATAAATTGGCCACGCGATTCTTGATTTCGAAACAAGAACCCGCATTACCGAAAGGCTTATTCCCCCATTTACTACGGCGCTTATATCTGGACACCACAATGTTTTTAATTCGAATTTCCCGTGCCATTTCGGAGATGGACTCAACAAGACCCCATGCCCATTCACATATACCATCAGAAATTGTGGAAAACCTCCTATAGGCACCATTTATACCAAATCTGCAATGGATTCATGTTACCCATTCATTACTCTATTTTTGATAAACCTGCTCCCAAGGTTTCCTACCAAGCAGGGATTGATTTAACTGGCATAGGGAGATGGTTTGCAGAGGAAAAATTTAGTTATATAAGAATTTTCGGCAGTCAAGCCAAACCTCATATTCTTCCTTTATACATACTTGATAAACTGCTGGCAAGGGAGATAGCCTACCAGATTATTTCCGAGGGCGTTACACAAACTCTAAAGAAAAATAAGAAGTAGGTCTGGCCCTCTTTTCCTCTTAGATGTGGTGTCTACACCTTGAATGATCTCAAACATGCAGAGAAAGAAGCTACAAAGATAAAATCATTAACTCTAGCAACTCTCCCTAACAGGCAATTTGATCCCAACAAAGTTGCCTATAATGCCCTTGAACAGGCCAAATTGGCAAAGTTTGATCATAAAGAAGATATGTTTGATGACCTGTTCTCCACAGCCGAGTCAAGTCCCAAGTTAGATCGTTGGCCAGAATGAAATATCAAGATGAAGGGTTAGTTGAATTCAACAGACTTAGAGAACAGAGGTTGCAAACTCTGCCCCTAGATCTGTTAGCAACAAGCCCAGCAGCAGGATCAAGCGAGCCTGAACAACGACATACTAAGGAACCTCTGGTTATAACAAAAGAACAGGAGAAAGTGCAAGAGGAAACCCAGACGAAAGAGCAGGAACAGAGCACCATAAAGGTAAATCAAGATACTCAAATTGATCCCAAATTGCTCCAGGAATGGCAGCAATTCGATTTAATTATCAACAATCCTGAGGGTTCAAAGGAAGCCCAAACATCAAGAGTAGCAGACACACAGGAGACCATTTCAAAACAAGTTCCAGGTGAAACCAGCGGCCTACCCAGTTCTAAAGGAGTAGAGATAATCCCAAAGGATCCCTCTGATCAAATTATTTTGCAGATAGAAGAAATTCCTCCCTTGGATGTCTTCTATAGCCCGAAACACAAAGCTGTGGTAAAACGACAAAGGAAGAGGAGAAGGACTGATCAGCCTTCCCTATTCCCAGAACAAACAGTGACGGGCAATGTAGTTTGGAAGGAGGAATTTGACCCCTCCGAGGACCTAACAAAACTATCACAATTTGCTGGAGCCTATTCGGCAGCAACAATAGATAAGGCATCGGAGGTGAGTCTTTTATTAAAAACAAAAGACCAGGATATTTTCTCATTACAAGCGCAACTATCAGAAGCACGGCAGAAGGCAGAGCAGGCAGAACTGCAATTGTTAACGCAACAGCAAACCAATAATCAATTAACTCAACAATTGCAGGAAGAAAAGCAGAGAATTGATTAGAGTGCAGTCCAGAAGCAAAAAGAGTTATCAGAGGCATTGGCACAACTCAAGACAGCAAATGAACAAATGCTGAAGATAAAAGATGAGCAGATTGCTCAACTATCAGCCCAACTTGAGAAAACAAAGAATCTTCCACAGGTAGCTGAATTCAGGGCAGAGGCAATACAAATAAACAAAGCATTATTAACACAGATAAAGTTGTTATCTCAACAAATCGCCCAGGCAGAACCTTTATGTGACTTAACAACATCTCTAAGTGATAAATCAGTTGATGCTAGAACAGACTTCGAGCAGGCCGATGAGACATTGACCAATTATCTTGAGTGGCAAGGTACTGAGGAAGGACAGTCAGCTAAATTGCCAAAGATCCTAGAATCACATAAAGAGATATTATTTATGGAATGGCAATCCCAGTTCATGAAAGCAGAGAGGGCAGTTTCCAGATGCAAATTAACCACAAGTAATTTGGTTGAATTGATTAATGACACTCTCTACTTATCTAACATGATTTCTCAATGTACCCCAGGTAAATTGACATCAGCTAAAACATTGGAACAGTCATATTACCCAGAGCTGGAGAAAACTGGCAGATTAATCGCAGGAATTAACAGTTTGACATGGGACACCTATTGGATGTTCTTAGTCAAACCTTACAGCCAGAGAGCCGCCCTCAAATGCCTCTCAGATGCAATCGGGTGCATCATTCCCGAAATACAGGATGCCACCTATGATGCCCAACTCAATTCTCGCCTTAACCGACCACCAGAAGTGGAGCCGATGCTTACAATATGCCAGCTCAGGACTAAAGACGAACAACCTAAGTGATGAATCATGCTGCCGATTACCAGATTGCCATAGAAGGAGATATTCCAAATCAAGTTACACCAACTTAGTAGCATTTTAATTTTGTAGTTTGTTAGTTTAATTTAGTATTTATAGACCCTTTCATGTATTTAGAAAGGTTCGTAAGTTTTTGTATATGACTAAAACCTGAAGTTGCACTACTGTACTTCAGGCATATTTTTTTATGAAAACTGGACCAATTTTTCCAAATTTTGATAACGAAGCTTTTATGTGGATGTGCACTACTGCCTTTATTTAAAAGTATTTCTGAGTCGGAAGAAAGGAATTCGAATTGCGATTGACATTGAGAAAGACTTGCAGCTCATATGGTACTACTATCTATGTCTGAATTCATTCTTTTATGAAAATTGTTGTTTGATTACTTTTGCTATTATTGAATATTTAAATGTGTTTTAACAACAATCTTTATACTTTCCACTACTGGATGTTTACAGTTTGCTATTCTTTCAATCATTTACGTATCAGTAATATAAATTAAGATAAGTGTAACAATGTTTTATCGATTACTTCATTCAACTAATTGAATGAAGTAATTATTATTTAAATGAATATCTTTGTTTATTGAATAGTGTCATCTATATGCCTATTGACAAACACAGATCATCAAACGTTGCACTTAAGAATAGAAGCTTCCCGGGATAAAATAGTCATTTATATTTTTGTTTATAGATTAAGTACTCCATTCACTATCACTTATTATTAAACCAATCACTCATTCACCCATTTCTATTCTTTATTGGGAAACTGGTCCCATTATATCCAGTCGGAGCCACCATCCCAAACGGAAAAGGAGCTGTTTAAGGTCCGGACCGGGTGGTCATCCCCCAATGTTGTTGCAACGATTTTCGAGGCATCAACATTTTTGGCGCTAGAAGGAGGGCCATCAACTGTGAATGGCAAGAAAACCCAAATCTGCAAACCATTCTAAGAGTAATTCTCCCTCCACATGACCTCGTACTTCCCAATTACATGCTGGTTCTCCAGTATCCAAGCAAGAAGAAGAGGTATCCACTATCACTGCTCAAACCCACCATACTCCAGAACAATTAAGTCTTGAATCTCCTGAAGTTCAGTCTCTCATCCAAAAACTTCAGAGTTTCTCGATTTCACCACAGAAATCTGAGCTATCTCAAAGCAGTGAGACTTCGCAATTCAATCTACCTCACCCTCTCACTAGACTTCGGAGTGAAAAGCTCGGTATTGAACCTACTGAATTCCCTTTACCTAAAAGGAAAAGGGCAAAGAAAAACACTGAAGATTCTGACAGTGAAGCACTTTCATCCACATCCTCCATCTCATCCTCCCCAGTGTGAAGTCAACCATCCACTCCCTCATTACATATTGTTGTTCACCAGGAATTTGGAACTTCAACATCTCAACCTGCTCACTCCTCAACATCAATTCCTTCCCAGACATCTGGAATCTCAACAACAGTATCATCCACCACTGGTATTATAATGGCAGATCCATGGACCAGACCTGGTGCAGTCAACATGCCCACACCATTACATGCATTACCAGATGCTCCTGAAAAATGGCTACCCAAGTTTAATCCAAAAGATGGAACCCAAGCTGAGGAAAATATCAATAACTTCATGTTAGCAGTTAATTTGAAGGGAGTAACAGAGCAAGATGTCGTTGTTAGGCTTTTCCCTTATACGTTGCGAGGATCAGCAGGATCCTGGTATTTTTTTCTGCCTTCTGGTGCTATTACCAGTTGGAACATTTGCCAAGAACAGTTTCTCACTAAGTATTGAGATGACAAATCTTTAGCTACACTAATAAATGATCTCTCCAATCTTAGGATAGAGCATAGGGAACCAATTAAAGAATTTAATGCTCGTTTCAATAAACTTTTGAATAAAATCCCAACGACCTCCAAACCAAGTGAACAAATCAGAAGTGAGTGGTATATTACTGCCCTACCTGCCAATATAGCTATTTTTGTAGACAGGGTCGGAAAACCAACACTCGCTGAAAACATGAAAGAAGCACTTGCTGTGGAGAAACGTATCAATGCTCTAGAAAATAAAGCGGCTCTTGAGGAAAAAAAAACCAAAAAAGTTTCGTTCAAAGATGACTCAAAGAAGAAAACCTCGAAAGATCCATATGACATGGAGGGCCTCCAAAAGGTCCTCAAGAGCATGTCAAATGAAATGGTTGAAATAAAGAAACAAGTCACTGAAACTTCAACCAAAAGGCCCTTTAAGAATTACAAGAAAACCGAATCAAAACCACCGAATGTCATATCTAATGTAGATTCAGATCAAGAAGAAGAGGAAGAGGAAACAATCTCACCAACTGATGATGAAGAGGAAGTTGTTGAATGCCATGGCATGTGGGATTTCATACTGCCCAACTCCGATACAGATAATGATGAAGAAGCTTTTCCTGTCACTACTAGGAGTAAAAGTACCTCTGAACCTGTTCAGGCAACTTCAAAGAAACGGAGTGCAGGTGCTGCTACAACAAAGGAAAAAGTACCTACAAAGAAGTCACCTGCAGTAGTTCCCCAAAACCAACCTTCAACTTCAAGTACTCCTTCAACATCTAAAACATTAGTAGTGTCTGATTCAATGGATTACAATATTGTTGATGATATGAAGAAAACTAAGGCAAACATTACTATGTTTGAACTTAGCAAATTAAAACATCAGCAGAAATTGCTTCTCAAAGAATTGAATGTTGTTCCCTCTTCACCTCTTCCCAGTGCTAAAGCTGCAAATGATTCGGGTCAACCACCTTCTGGTATGATAGAAGCTACTGATTCAGTCCTGATTAGAGATAGATCGAATTCTCATACTCCACCCTTCCTTTTGACCTTTGAGATCTACAACAGAAACCTACACAACTGTTTGATTGACTCAGGGGCATCATCCAATATAATGCCAGCTTCAGTTTGTTCCAAACTGAACATAGAACCCCAAAAGTCTTCCATACACATTGTACAGTTAGAAAGAACCAAGGTCCAGGTTTTAGGAGAGATTAACTCTGTAACTATCAGGTTATCAGCTGATCCACGGGTAGTTCAACGAATTGATATCCTAATAGCTGATATACCTGAATTTTATGGGTTGATCTTGAGTAGGGATTGATCTGAAAAGCTCCATGGGTATATTTCTACCGATTGGTCTCACATGTGGTTACCCTATAGGGGAAAGCCAAATCAAATAAAAATCAATCGAGAGAAACACATGACCCACACTGTAACAGATTTTGAACAGGAAAATCAACCAATTGCATTTAATAACAACATCTTGGGAAATTATTCATCAAAGTCATTTTTTGGAAATCTCACTGCCCAACCATCTCCTTTCTCAGTAAACAATTTAACATCACAGATTGAAAACTATTCACAAATAGATAGGTCAAGATGTTTTAATGATACTGGGGAAACTGTAAATAAGATTGTTAATACTTCTTTATTTTGGTCTTTATATTTTGATGGCTCCAAATCTAACGAAGGTTCAGGAGCAGGGTGTATCTTGGTTAGCCCGCAAGGAGAAAAAACAATGTTGTCCTGTAGGTTAGAATTTGAATGCACAAACAATACAGCCGAGTATGAAGCCTTAATCCAAGGTCTGTATAAAGCAATTGGCCTTAAAGTGCAATATTTGAAGGTATTCGGCGATTATGAAATTATTGTCAAACAGGTGAGAAATACAATTCATTGTCTTTCAAATCACCTCAAACATTATCAATCGCTGGTACAAGAACTCACCACGCACTTTTCTGCATTCAATATTTCTTCTATCCCTAGGTCTCAAAATTCAGCAGCAGACTTGCTAGCCAATGTTGCTTCCAGAATCATACCCTCCGAAGATTATAGCCCAGATAGATTTTCAATAGAATTACTTTTTAGGCCGACAATTCCTGACAATGTCACTAATTGGAGAGTATTTAATCACGATGAAGACATTTTACAATTTTTGACTTCAGAAAAGTCCTATGATGACCAGATCATTGAGGAAAGAAAACATGACCAACAAATGAAAGGTAAATCCGAGGAAAATTCAATTCCAAAGCCTGTGGTGAAGCTTGAGGATCTTTATGATATTAAAGACAGATTTAAACCTGAGACTAATGCAAAGCTCCAAAGCTCTACTTTAAGGTTTGAATTGATAAACCTTGGCACTGAACAAAATCCTCAAAACATTAATCTAGGATTAGGCCTTTCAGTAGAAGAAAAGGAAGCATTCATTAAACTCTTAAAGAAACATAAACATGTTTTTTCTTGGAAATATGACGATTTAAAGACATATGATACAACTATTATCCAGCATACCATTCCAATGCTTCCCGATCAGAAACCAGTTCAGCAGAAATTAAGGAAAATACATCCAAACTTAGAGAGTCAAATAAAATCAGAACTCAATAAACTCTTGAAAGCTAAGATTATTTTTCCCGTTCGGCACTCAAACTGGGTCTCTAATATGGTGCCTGTCAGAAAGAAAAATGGTGACATTAGGATTTGTATAGATTTCAGAAATCTGAATAAAGCAAGCCTCAAAGATAACTTCCCATTACCTACTATGGAGCAGATACTCCAATCAGTAGCAGGCTCTGAATTAATGTCCTTTTTAGACGGTTTTTCAGGATATAACCAAGTTTTGGTTCATCCTGATGACAGACTTAAAACTACATTCAGAACAAAATGGGGAACTTATGCTTATCAGAAAATGCCTTTCGGACTTATCAATGCAGGAGCCACATTCCAAAGAGCGATGGATATCGCTTTCAAAGGATTGATTAATAAAACGGTAGTTGTCTACCTAGACGATATTACTGTATTTTCTAGAAAGAGATCCAATCATTTGTGTGACTTAAATCAAATTTTTCAACGCTGCAAAAGGTACGGTATCTCACTCAATCCTAAAAAATCCTTCTTTGCTCTTGATCAAGGAAAGCTCCTAGGTTTTATTGTTTCCAAAGATGGTATTTATATTGATCCTGACAGGATTAAAGAAATTTCTGAAATCCCATTTCCTCATAACAAAAAATCCATGCAGTCATTTTTAGGTCAGATCAACTTTGTCAAAAGATTTGCTCCTGATTTTTCTCAGATCATTTTACCATTACAAAATATGATTAAGAAAAATTCAGTGTTTAAATGGGGATCTGTGGAAAAGGAAGCATTTGATTTAATCAAACAATCAATAATCAATGCCCCCGCTTTAAACACTCCCAATTTTTCTAATCATTTCACATTGTATACTATCGCATCTGATTCATCTTATGCAGCAGTACTCACTCAGATTAATGATCATGACCTTGAAGCACCGATTTCATTTTTTAGTTCAAATTTCCAGGGTGCAGAACTAAATTACTCCGAAGTTGAAAAACAAGCCTTTGCTGTGTATAAAGCCATTAAAAACTATAGGCCCTTCCTTTTAAAAGCTCATACAAAGGTTATAGTTCCTTTTTCTACAGTAAGACAATTACTGATCCAAAGGGAATTGGGTGAGAAAAGGGCCAATTAGGTTACAACACTTCAAGAATATGACTTGGAAATCAAGCCAGCAAAGATTGTGAGGGGTCAAGGTTTTTGCAGGTTGTTAGCAGGAGCATCCAACATTCCGGAATCAGGTGATACAGAACATATGGAAGAAATCAATCAGATAAGTATTACCAATTCTGAATCTCAATACGCAGATTTAATCTTTTATTTGAAAAATGGATATGCACCTCCTAATCTTTCTTATAAAAACAAACAGGCCATTAGATTAAAAGAAAAAAACTTCATAATCATTGATGATGTACTTTTTAGACAAAACTATGATTCAGTTTTATTAAGATGCCTAGAAAAACCTGAAGCACAAAAGGTTTTGCAGGAGCTACATGATGGACTAGCCGGAGGACATTTTGGAGCTGACACAACAGCTCACAAAATCATTCATGCTGGGTATTATTGGCCCACTTTATTCAGAGATACTCACGAATATGTAAGGAAATGTCAAAGTTGTCAAACCTCCAGTGGAAGACAAAGAAAATCAGCTTTCCCTTTGCAACCAGTCAACATTGAGCAACCTTTTGAACAATGGGGATTGAATATCGTTGGTGAAATTTCTCCACAGTCTTCCAAACAACATAAGTATATCTTTACTGCTACTGATTACTTTACCAAGTGGGTTGAAGCAATTCCGTTAAAAACAACAAACTCTGAAAGAATTATAGAATTTATAGATCAATTCATCATTACCAGGTTTGGTGTCCCAAATGCTCTTGTTTTTGATAATGCATCTTATTTCTCTGGTAATGCCATGTTTTAGTTCGCTATTAAAAGAGGTTTTAAACTAAAATATTCTGCAAATTATTATCCCCAGGGTAATGGTCTAGCAGAATCTACCAATAAAAATCTCCTTAAAATCATTAAGCGAACTATTGAACAGAATCATAAAAATTGGCATAAATCTTTAATATTCGCACTATGGGAAGATAGAATAACACAGAAGGCCTCCATAGGTACTTCTCCATTCAATCTTGTATATGGGAAAGAAGCAATTCTACCAACCAATCTAGCACTTCCTTCTCTAGCCTTAGTACAGTTTATTGAAGAAAGCCCCTCTTCTTCTATCCAACTTAGACATGATCAAATTTTAAAATTAGAAGAAGAAAGAGAAAAGGCCAAAATTACTCATGTGAAACATCAGCAGATAATCAAAAAATCATTTGATTCAGCTTCATCTAGTTCTAAACAGTTGCAGGTTGGTGATCTAGTTCTGAAATGGGATAAAGCCCATGAGGATAAAGGTAAACACACCAAGTTCCAAAAGATGTGGCTTGGACCATTTCAGATTAGCGAGAAGATAGGCTATTCGACATTCATGTTACAAGATCTATCAGGAAAGAGGGACTCTCTTCCTATTAATGGCCTCATCTTAAAGAAATTCTTCAATTGAGAAGGTAACCCCTTCTCCTTTAGTTCTAAGTAGGATTTATGTTTTTAGGACCATTAGGAAATAAAGTTGTAAGGTATCTTCCATTGACCTTTGCTGTATTTAAAAGTTGCTCAAAAGAAAGGATTGTTGATATTCACTTTTAAATAAATAGAAGTCTTAAACAAGAGGAACAATTTCTAGGAAACTAGGTATAATTGCATTCTGAAGCCACCTTTCAATTTTTGCGAACTCTTCTCAAAGTTTAGAAGTATTAAAAAATCATTTTATGTTTTTAAATTGGTCAACAAAAAGGTTATCAATATCAAAACAGAAACTAATCCAATTTCAACATCTTCAACTCTTACCCTGTCATCCATTTACTCTTAAGGAGAAAATTGTCCATCCCATTCACCAAAAGTTTATGATTACTCAGAGTGTAATTCTAAAATTTTGATATAAAAGATAAGAGGTCTTATTACAAGCCTGCTTACCATGATCATAGGGAAATAGTTTAACTGACATTACAAATACTGCATACCAAAACAGGGTAATGGCTTAGAATTATAAGACAAGGGGTCTCATCACGAGCCAGCTTGTTCGGTTAGATTACTACTAGTGAATGGCATTGTCAAACAGCTGGCCACCAAACCAGGACAATGGCTTTTTATCTTAGAAATAACGAAAAAAAAAAAAGTAAAAGGAAATACAAAATATGAAAGCATATTTTGAATTCATTCTGTTAATCATACTCTAAGATGGATGGGATAATGGACAATAACATGGTTAAAAGGTATCCCTGTTGGAACTATGAACGTTTGCTGGCAGCAGAGGCTCTACCTATGACAGACGAGTTAACCAAAAAGCTGCTTTGGAAAGGTTTTCTGTTTTATCATTATAAACCAATAGAGGCCTATTTAAAACTTAGAATGTATCTAATTTTAAACAAAGAGAGGAAATTAGCAAGAAATAGTTTCATTTTATTCGGAATGCATATATACTTAGTTATATTAGAATTTTCCCTTTTGATTGAAACTCTATTTTGAAAAAGTTTAAGTATTTCCATACTTTTCAGAGATAATTGTTTCTTCCAGCGAATCGCCAATTGTTGTCCTCTACAACAACCTCCCCATTTCATATAATTTTTATTCACAACACTATAATATGAAATGGGTCCCTTTTAGTTTTAATTGGTATCAATTTTGTATTATTCAAAAAAGGTCCAAAAATGAAATAAAGAACATTACAAAAAACCTTTTTGACAAACCAATAATGGCCTTGGGATATAAATAATTAAATATTTTATCATTGCGATAAAGCGATCGCAAGATCGCATATCGCAATGACAAAGGAGACATAACTTAAGGAACCTTTGGTTTGCTCCGACGCGATAACACGCAATCGGCGATCGGCAATACAACCATGCATGCTTTAACAAGAGCCCCAGTCAATACTCCCGATGCGATGCGATATCGCTATCGGCGAACGAGGATTCCAAGAGATGCCAATATAACAAAAGCGCCTTTTCGCCCTGATGCGATGCGATAAAGCCAAAAGCACGAACTTCAAAAAAGTTGTTAAAACGAGGATATTACGATTAATTCGTATTAAAAGCCTTATCTTTCTAATAGAGATTCACCTGCGCTCAACCGCCAAAACGACCAAGGCACGCTTAAACAAATCATTCCACCAATAAACGACGTGATGGACATTTAAAAGATTGACAGGTTTTTTACGGCCATTTAATGAAATAGTAAGTCTAAAATCTTTTCACGGATTGGATCCACGGCGACCTTAAGTTAATTCTTCATCATGCATTAATCAATATATTTCGCCCGTATTTGGTTTTCACTGCCAATTCTCTGTGTTACGCTTATTTTTACTCCTGTGCAGAATTCTTCCAAGCTAATAGATGCAAGCAAAATGGGGAAGAAGTCCAAGAAAACTGCAAACGCTTCTGCTTCGCCAGCCATAATACAAGCCATCACTGATCCATGAAATAAAAAGAAAGGATTGATATATGATACTACATGTTCAGGTCTCGGCAAAACTTCTTGGCAAAGTACCTATAATTTGATAGAAGCTGAAGAACCTGAAGTGACAACAGTAGAAGCCACAGTAGATATGACTCAAAAATCTGAAGGTACTTTAAAGGACTTAGCCAACTCTTTTCTTCATCGGATAGCAGCTCGGGAACAAATTCTCCCATATACGGATGTAGTAAGGTGGGAAATTGAGGAACTCCCAATTACAGACAGAACCTTCTGCACCAGAGATGGGAGAATCTTCGGTTCATTCCAAGCTAATGATTTGAGGCAAATGTATCATTTGCCTGAGCCAGAGAAGAAGTACAACAAGGCATTTCTGGAGAAATTCCGAAATGAGAACGAAACTGAATCCGAACCCATTCGGAATTGGAGGCAGAATCCGGCAAAACACAAGCATAAATCTTCCGGTATGTATTCTGGTGATTCTCTATGTTCTCCTTATTGTTATGCTGGGATCATGATGTGTAGATTATGGGGTTTGCACGACTCCTCTAATTTCACTATAGAAATGGTTCCTTTGATGGAGGCAGCGTGTAATAGTGAAATTATGGATTGGGGAACTATACTGTCCGATAAGCTAGCCACCGCAGTTCTTGATTTCAGAAACAAGACCCGCGTTACTGAAAGGCTTATTCCCCCATTCTACTACAGCGCTTATATCCTGGACACCCTGTGTTTTAATTCTGAATTTCCCATGCTCGGCTGGAGGTGGACTCCACAAGACCCCATGCCCATTCACATATACTATCAGAAATTGTGGAAAACCTCCCATAGGCACCATTTATACCAAATCTGCAATGGTTTCATGTTACCCATTCATTACTCTATTTTTGATAAACCTGCTCCCAAGATTTCCTACCAAGCAGAGATTGATTTAATTGGCTTAGGGAGATGGTTTGCAGAGGAAAAATTTACTTATATAAGAATTTTCGGCAGCCAAGCCAAACCTCATGTTCTTCCTTTGTACATACCTGATAAACTGCTGCCAAGGGAGATAGCCTATCAGATTATTTCCGAGGGCGTTACACAAACTCTAAAGAAAAATAAGAAGCAGGTCTGGCCCTCCTTTCCTCTTAGATGTGGTGTCTACACCTTGAATGATCTCAAACATGCAGAGAAAGAAGCTACAAAGATGAAATCATTAACTCTAGCAACTCTCCCTAATAGGCAATTTGATCCCGACAAAGTTGCCTATAATGCCCTTGAACAGGCCAAATTGGCAAAATTTGATCATAAAGAAGATATGTTTGATGATCTGTTCTCCACAGCCGAGTCAATGTCCCAAGTTAGATCGTTGGCCAGAATGAAATATCAAGATGAAGGGTTAGTTGAATTCAACGGACTTAGAGAACAGAGGTTGCAAACTCTGCCCCTAGATCTGTTAGCAACAAGCCCAGCAGCAGGATCAAGCGAGCCTGAACAGCGACATACTAAGGAACCTACGGTTATAACAAAAGAACAGGAGAAAGTGCAAGAGGAAACCCAGACGAAAGAGCAGGAACAGAGCACCATAAAGGTAAATGAAGATACTCAAATTGATCCCAAATTGCTCCAGGAATGGCAGCAATTCGATTCAATTATCAACAATCCTGAGGGCTCAAAGGAAGCCGAAACATCAAGAGTAGCAGACACACAGGAGACCATTTCAAAACAAATTCCATGTGAAACCAGCGGCCTACCTAGTTCTAAAGAAGTAGAGATAATCCCAAAGGATCCCTCCGATCAAATTATTTTGCAGATAGAAGAAATTCCTCCCTTGGATGTCTTCTATAGCCCGAAACACAAAGCTGTGGTAAAACGACAAAGGAAGAGGAGAAGGACTGATCAGCCTTCCCTATTCCCGGAACAAACAGTGACGGGCAATGTAGTTTGGAAGGAGGAATTTGACCCCTCTGAGGACCTAACAAAACTATCACAATTTGCTGGAGCCTATTCGGCAGCAACAATAGATAAGGCATCGGAGGTGAGTCTTTTATTAAAAACAAAAGACCAGGATATTTTCTCATTACAAGCGCAACTATCAGAAGCACGGCAGAAGGCAGAGCAGGCAGAACTGCAATTGTTAACACAACAACAAACCAATAATCAATTAACTCAACAATTGCAGGAAGAAAACCAGAGGATTGATCAGAGTGCAATCCAGAAGCAGAAAGAGTTATCAGAGGCATTGGCACAACTCAAGACAGCCAATGAACAAATGCTGAAGATAAAAGATGAGCAGATTGCTCAAATATCAACCCAGCTTGAGAAAACAAAGAATCTTCCACAGGTAGCTGAATTCAGGGCAGAGGCAGTACAAATAAACAAAGCATTATTAACACAGATAAAGTTGTTATGTCAACAAATCGCCCAGGCAGAACCTTTATGTGACTCGACAACATCTCTAAGTGATAAATCAGCTGATGCTAGAACAGACTTCGAGCAGGCCGATGAGACATTGACCAATTATCTTGAGTGGCAAGGTACTGAGGAAGGACAATCAGCTAAATTGCCAAAGATCCTAGAATCGCATAAAGAGATATTATTTATGGAATGGCAATCCCAGTTAATGAAAGCAGAGAGGGCAGTTTCCAGATGCAAATTAACCACAAGTAATTTGGTTGAATTGATTAATGACACTCTCTACTTATCTAACATGATTTCTCAATGTACCCCAGGTAAATTGACATCAGCTAAAACATTGGAACAGTCATGTTACCCAGAGCTGGAGAAAACTGGCAAATTAATCGCAGGAATTAACAGTTTGACATGGGACACCTATTGGATGTTCTTAGTCAAACCTTACAGCCAGAGAGCCGCCCTCAAATACCTCTCAGATGCAATCGGATGTATCATTCCCGAAATATAGGATGCCACCTATGATGCCCAACTCAATTCTCGCCTTAACCGACCACCAGAAGTGGAACCGATGCTTGCAATATGCCAGCTCAGGACTAAAGAAGAACAGCCTAAGTGATGAATCATGCTGCCGATTACCAGATTGCCATAGAAGGAGATATTCCAGATCAAGTTATACCAACTTAGTAGCATTTTAATTTTGTAGTTTGTTAGTTTAATTTAGTATTTATAGACCCTTTCATGTATTTAGAAAGGGTCGTAAGTTTTTGTATATGACTGAAACCTGAAGTTGCACTACTGTACTTCAGGCATATTTTTTTATGAAAACTGGACCAATTTTTCCAAATTTTGATAAAGAAGCTTTTATGTGGATGTGCACTACTGCCTTTATTTAAAAGTATTTCTGAGTCGGAAGAAGGAATTCGAATTGCGATTGACATTGAGAAAGACTTGCAGCTCATATGGTACTACTATCTATGTCTGAATTCATTCTTTTATGAAAATTTTTGTTTGATTACTTTTGCTATTATTGAATATTTAAATGTGTTTTAACAATAATCTTTATACTTTCCACTATTGGATGTTTACAGTTTGCTATTCTTTCAATCATTTACGTATCAGTAATATAAAGATAAGTGTAACAATGTTTTATCAATTACTTCATTCAATTAATTGAATGAAGTAATTATTATTTAAATGAATATCTTTGTTTATTGAATAGTGTCATCTATATGCCTATTGACAAACACAGATCATCAAACGTTGCACTTAAGAATAGAAGCTTCCCGGGATAAAATAGTCATTTATATTTTCGTTTATAGATTAAGTACTCCATTCACTATCACTTATTATTAAACCAATCACTCATTCACCCATTTCTATTCTTTATTGGGAAACTGGTCCCATTATATCCAGTCGGAGCCACCATCCCAAACGGAAAAGGATCTGTTTAAGGTCCGGACCGGGTGGTCATCCCCCAATGTTGTTGCAACGATTTTCGAGGCATCAACAGGAAGGTAGTGTGTTTTTAGGCTCCTGAATTTCATCTCAAAGAGATGATCGTGGGAAAAGTTCAATAAATCTCCCTTTGGGCATCAAATTGGAGTGTCGTAAACATTTGTCGCAAGTGCACAGACTGTAGTTTCTTGGCTATCAATTTCAAAGACAAAGGACAAAACAGTGACACGTGGCAAGTTGTACAAGTTCGCTCTACTGAACTAGTCCAGAATTAGGTCATTGTGGGAGATTGGACACAACTTTGTCTTGGAGAATCCAAATCAGGTCATACTTGTGGCATTAGAAAGATAATTTAGAGGGCTACGTTGATACTGAACTTTAAATATTGAAGTGCTGCAATCATAGAGATTATCCAATTTCAATATCGAGCTCCTCAAAAGCAAGAAAAAGGTGTGTATATTTTTTTCCAAATTGCATAAGTCTTCTTTGAAGAATCAATTTGAATTGATTCCAAGGGCATATTATAGAATATATAGTAGTATTGGGTTCTAAAATATGCCTCATAAAAATAATTCAACACCCATTAAGCCTTCAGAAGGCTCTACTATGACTCATGAAGATGAAGAATTGCAACATGATCTATCAAAATTACAAGAGCAAGTGCAACAAATTTCACTCTCGCAAAGAGCAACAAAAAATGAAATGGAATTTTTGAAGAAAGGGGTGGAAGTGAAGATGGACAGTTTTTTTATTGCCCAAATCCACCTTAGGCTGAATGAAGGCGGGATTCAGGATAACACCAAACCACGCTCAGCCTCGTAGCTAGCCCTACGAGGACAGGAGAGGGCTCTCTCCAGGTCAATCTCAATGAAAATATTC
This sequence comes from Pinus albicaulis, assembly GCA_034641835.2. Lineage (NCBI taxonomy): Eukaryota > Viridiplantae > Streptophyta > Pinopsida > Pinales > Pinaceae > Pinus > Pinus albicaulis. The sequence goes on from CM076572.1 coordinate 1,279,997,977, forward strand.
AAAGGGGCTTGAGATGAATAAAACAACAACTGATCTTAGGCTAGATAAACAAATAGGAGGGTTTGATTTTTATTTTTTTTGGGATTTTTTTGGAAAAAGGGGAAAGACAATTTTGGGCTTGGGGATGAGGCCAAATTCTTGCGGAGTTCAAGCTGGGGCGAGGAAGGCAACGAATTTGATGTCTTAGATCAAATGAATAGATTAAAAGACTACTGAGGAGCTGAAGAGGGCAAGAGAGTGCAAGGATCCTCTTCAAACTGACGAAAAACATATAAAACTAAACAAAAGTTTAAGGCAGAGCACCAACAAACTAATGAATTCTACCTTAATTACTCATTTGTTTAATTCAGAAGAAAAGAGAAGGGAAATGGCATACATATAAAATTTATGAAACTTAGAATAACATGGAAGAAAACATCATCAAAACTCAGAAGCCACAAGGATCCCAACAAGTGCTGCAAAACTCTGGTCTTTCCTTTGCCAAAAAATGAAAATGGATATACAATGAGGTGCCAAACTTTTCCCAAGAGTCCAACCTTGAAAATGTATCAGAAAATACAATATATAGACCATAATAACCCCTTCCCATGCCTCTAGGGGTCGAGCTCATCCTTCTAGGAGTTGTTTCAACCAATTCTAAACATGGAACTGAAATCTAGGCAGCCAAACAACTTGCCTCTATATGCTAGGAAACTCATCCATTCACTTAATTTTTAATTTTTAGTGAATGAATCCACTAGAAAAAGTAAAAAAATGCCAAATTTACATCATAGCTAAAAAATTACATCAGGATAGATCAATAATTACATCCAAAAGTGAAACTAGTCAAACTGGCCGAATTTCTAAGCTGAAAAGTGAAAATTGGGCAAAATTCCTCTATGCGCCGCGCCACTTTGAGCCTATTTTTGGGGCACTTCCTGAAGTCCAAATTGAGCTCATGATAGCTCGTTGGAAAGCCCTATCTGTCTGCTATCCAACCCAAGTGGAATGTTTCAATTTGGATGTCATTGTCCCCTCCAAAACTGCAATCTCCCAAGACTGGCTCCTGCTGCTGCAAAAAGTGGCAGAAAGGCCATTTTTGGAGTGTTTTTGACTTTAAGACCACCCAGAACTTTATGAAATCTCTCATCCATCCCTAAGCATTCATAATTTACCATAAAAAACCCAAAAATATCAACTTTTCCTCTAGAAGATGTCCCAATCATAAGCGCGCGTCGGGTGGCGCGATGCGTCGGGCGGAAAAACCTGTTTTGCAACCAAAATTTTCAAAAATGACAACATTTTCTCCAAATTTGCTGAAAATTGGGGTGAAGGTCTCCCATCATGTCTCATGCTTAGCCAAGGAAGCTTCAGCCAAGATTTGGAGTGGATCAGGCCTTTTCCGATGTTTCAGTGCTCTTCTCAACCTCGCCTTTAGGATCTTCATCCTAGCTCTGCAAACGTGTGTGCAGGCCCAATAGTGGTTCTTCATATGTTTGAGCATGTCTTTGTCCCTATTGGCCTTCGCCAACAGTTTCTCAAGATGAATGTTGACGCTCGTAAGGCAAGTCTCCCGCTCAAATGGTGTCATGTCACCTAGTCCCTTTCGGGCCAATTCACGGTCTTCGCGGATTTTCTGCAACTCTATGAGTGTCTGTTGATCCTCCAATTGTTTATTCCGCTGCTCCAAGTAATTTATAACCCACTGAGCTCTCTACAATTTCTCGATTAGTGTGTCGATCTCAGCTTTTTTCTCCTGGATGACCTCCTTCAACTTTGAACTGGGAAAGCTCAAATCAACATCGTTGAGTATAAAATCAGTGTCTTGGCCTCCTGAAGGGCCCTCATCATGCATAGGATTCTTGCCTCGGTCCTGTACTTGTGCTGATGTAGAAGGCGAGACCCCTTCCATGACATGTGGAGATAGTATTCATGTTGCTATCGAATATAACGAGACCCCTTCCACCCTGGGCGGAGATAGTACTCGTCGTGATGCTGCAAATAAGGCTCTGTGTCCTCTCTGATAGGTAACACACACTGGAACACTGATAGGCTCTGTCTTAGGAACCTCAAACTGATGTGAAGGCTCACTTGCATCATGTACAATCTCTGGAGGAGGCTAAGGAGCTACAAAGAAGTCACAGGAAATGAACTCATCCCATGCGATGCCCTGCAATCCAAGCTGATGTACTACAATGATTTTAATGAGCACATAATGATAAATGTTGTTATGTTGCTGCTCTGGAGTCTTCTTCTGCACAAGGGTAGTCATCCGCTCTATGTTTTGGCACATGAATTATGGAATATTCATCAGTCACACTCTCATGAAATGCATCAAAAGTCTGATATGGTATGCATAAAGGCGTGAGAATCTACCCTCACAACTGAAGAATCTAATGATGAGTTTCATTAATGGCGCATAGGACTCCTTCAGAAACTGGAACGGGAATACCCTGCTGAGTTGCATCAAATATCCGGGCCTGATGTAAGGTTCATAATATGCTCTGTCCAGCTGATGTCTCTTATTCCACTCCTCACCTATGTTAGGTATCCTGGTTGCCTCAGAAATGGTCTCTGGAGTCAAAGTGAAGTTCACTCCAGCAAGGTTTACATGACCATCACGCAAATGTAGAACAAATAAGCGAACCAACTCTGGATGGTGTTGAATCTGAGATATCATCTCACAATACCAAAAACATGAATTTTGCTCAAAGCATGTCATTGCAAGCGGACAGACCTACAATTGAGCCAAAGAAGTGGGCTCCTCTCTGACGTGCCTGCCACTTTTATCTGACCTCCTCGGTACATTTAGCTCGGTGGTTGAGTCACTGTTTTTCTCATATCCCTGCTCATATGATGAATTTTTCTCTGACATGGGTACTTTAAAAACAATTGTTTGTGCGTAAATGAATGGTGAAAAAAAGTTTGTCTTTCAATACCAAGTGTGCCACAAAGCAAATAAGGTCTTTGTGAGGATATATCACAATAGATAATAGTATTTGTCAAGTGAATTTGGAAAGGAAGTACAATCACTTCTTTTGTGAGGGGTCGAGATTTGGACATTTTATAAGTGATATGGGAGTGAGAGATGGTGATGGGGGTAGTTTTTAGGAATAAGAGTAAATGAAATGGAAAAATATACCTGGGTTAAGTGAAATCAAGGATATAGAGACAGTCCTTGAATGTTTTAGAAATGAGGATTTTATCAATGATATGAAGGGAGGGAAGTGATGGCAAGTGATAGGGTTTGAGGATTAAAACATGGGAAAAAAGGGTATAAGGGATATGGGACAGCGGGAATAGGAGAGGGAATTATGATAACAACATGATAACAGTATGATAACAATGATGGGAACACAAATGAAAATGGGGTGGGAGTGTTAAGCACCAATAATCAAATTTCAACACCTCTTTTCAAACCCTAGGGAGCAGATTTTAATATGGATATAGGGTTTATTCTTTCACCAAACAAACTCCAATGTCTTCGTCTCTAAACCACACCACACATAACTAAAATCACTGAACATGCTTTGTCAACTTACTTGGAGAAAAATGAGCTGAATCGAATTGAGTTTTTATGGAGCGGAAATGAACTTGGCCTTGGAGGCTCTGTGCACCGTGCACAAGCCCAGTGCGCCGCTTCGTGTGGGTGCGCCGCGCCAGAGGAAAATAAAACTGTGTGAAAACGCCCAATGCGTCGCGCAGCCTGTGTGCGCCGCGCTCCTACCCAATGCGCCGCGTAGACTTGCAAACACAGTCTTGGTTTTCGGAATGACAATTCGCCCTCTCACCACTCAAATCGACTTCAATCGATCTTCTTGGATGCAAATGAATGTTACAAAACAAATGAAAATGTCTTATAGTGGTGGATTCAATTTTTGTTTCTCACAAACCCATTTTGTAATGTTTGGCATCGACACTTTTTCACATTTAATACAACTCTGTTTTTCAAATTTCCCTTTTGATTTTCTGACTTGAAATGATGATTTCTTGGTTGATTTTTACAGGGATGATGACATTGAACTTCAGAAAAGGAAGACCAGAGTCTGAATTTGAAGTACTTCATGGCGAAAAAAAATTTTAAATACAGATTTATTTCAAAAACAAATTTGATGATTTCTTCTTCAAAACAGAGTTTTGAAGAAGAAACATCCTTGAGCATTATTGACGATGAAAATCTTGAAATGAAAACTTATTGAAGACATCCTCATGGCCTGCGGGCATTATTTGACATTCTGAAGACCAAAGCCTAGACCTAATGACTGAAAGACTCTTTTTTTTACCACAAGACCATCTATGACTGTAAATGACTGAAATCAACTTTAATGAACTTTTGATAAATTTCGACCAAACCCAGCAGGTACAAACATGAGGGAAACTCGTGAAGAGACCCTTCCGTCAGATAATGGCATGCCCCTAACGGAATGCAGATGAATGAGCGGAATGAGACACCTAAAAATGAAATGCAATAAGAGAAATGATCTCTGACGGAGGGATGTAAAGACCGACTCTAACATTGGCTCCAATGGGGATGGTGGCTCCTTAGAGGTGCCAAGAACTACAGATCTTTGGAAAATAGACAGTGCCTTCATCCATTGGGCAATGGAATCAAAACACGAAAACTGACATTACGCAGACTGACTTAGACTCAAGACTAAACTGAAAACCATAATAAACCAAACATGACTGAAACATAACTAACAAACTGGAAAGATGCTCATAATTGAGCTTATTCATCAAACCTACTCTAATTGTTCTTTTCACCACCCGATCAAGTGAAATGGAACAGCCAATGCAACCATGTAAGCATCCTGGCTGCTATTTGATTTCTTCCCAAATGCTTTCTGATGCGCAGGAAAAGGGAAGAATCGAAAGGCAACTCCCATGGAAACTTGGAATCAAGTTGACTGCTGATAAACTTGCAAAGCATGAATTGACTGGATGACTTCAAGAATACTGCAAAAGGATCTTCATAAACATAGCTATTGATTCCCATCAATACATTACTACTCTGGTCCAAGCAATCTTCATAGCTGGATATTAAGATTTTCCTCACATCTGTGCTGGCTTTCTTTGGTGACTGCAGCAAGCTATCAAAAGGATCCTGAATTTCGTGAATAACCAAACTCTGGAGCTGATTCCAAACAGAACAAAAGTCTCCTTTATCAATCTCCTCATATGACTGCAAATCTTGATATGGGCTTTGCAACGAAAAATCTGTTAAATAAGACAATGAAGGCGACTTTTGAATAAGATTATTATCAACATTCTTTCCTGGCACATGGCTAGCCAATGAAGAAAAACTTTTACAGCAAACATCAACCAACATACGAGCAATAGGATCATCAAAAACTTGAGAAGACTGTTGTGATGTGTCCACTGAAACTATATGACATCCTACTGGCTGTTCACCTTTTTCTTGAGAGATATTACGAAGATTCTGCTTTATGAACTGAAATTCTTCGAAACAAAAGGGTACAGAATCCTCTTGCATCATTAAATTATGTATTTCAACTTCCACGCCTTCATCTGTAATCTGACCTTCCATTGCATTTGGTGGCTGCAAATCTGGAGCTAGGGAGAGTTTTGTATCCAAAATGATTTCATCAGTCGTTTCAGAAGAATATTTTTCATCAACAACTTGCTCAAGAATTTCACTATCTGTCTCATCCTCCACATTAACACTGAGAGATTGTTGATTTCCTATAGGCTGCTCATTTGAAAATTTACCATGTAATTTACCCTTCAAAAACTGGAATGATTCAAAACAAAATGGAATAGAATCACCTTGTAGCATTAAATCATATGTGTCAGCTTCCAAGTCCTCATCTGCAACTTGAAAATCAATGGCTTTCGGGGGCTGTAAATCTGAGTATGAGAAATCTTGAACAAGGTTTTCATTGCCTTCAAAATGATCCAGATCAAGACTTTTTGACAATTGATTTCTGATTTCATGGTAGTTATCTCTGATGAACTGACACGAATCAAAACAAAAATCCTTCACTTACTTCAAAATTTGCTACACTTTCCTCATCATTGTCATAGCTGATATGTATCGGTTGATCACTGTACTCGAGCTGCTGAAAGTGAACTTCCTCCTCGCACAAACTAGCTACTGATTTGTCTGCAAGATTAGCTTCTGTTTGGAGAACATAATCATCATCATACTGATCAAACTGAGGCAAATCATCAGTATAAAACACATCATCAAGCATACATGTCAAATCAACAGATCTCTCTTCTCCAAGATGATCTATAAAACAATCACTATGACAACTGGAATAAGAAACAAAATGTTTTGGATCAGCAACTTGTTCTTCTTCAATCAGCAAGTCATGGGCTTGAACATTATACTCATTCCTTGTGGTGTTCTTTTGCATCATCTCTTCTACTGCACTTACCAACATGTCAAGCTTTACCTCTAGAGATGTCGATTTCTCCGGATCCATGTTTTTCATCTCTTCTTCCTCCAACCTTGCCTTTCGGATCAGCAAATGAGCCTCTACATTCACTGCACTATTCTGCATCTCGTGAAGTGTTGCAAGATTCCTTTCTCTCAACTGAAACTCCATTTCCGGATCAAAGGCACCCGGGTAGTGCAAGAGAGAAGATCTAGGAGAAGGTCTTATATCAGCTGGCATTGAAAAATATACTTGGTTAAATCTGGCAGAAAATTGTTGTACTGTCTCCCCTGGCAGTCTTTTCAGCTGGTTATACTCTTCTATAATAAGGAAAGGATTCTGTCCGATCACCCACCTGTCGAGGAAAACTTCGACGAACTGCTGGAAATCTGAGATGCTCGCATCAGGCAGGGCTTTAAACCAACTCTTGACTTGGCCTTGAAAAGAAAGAGAAAAAAGCCTAATACTAACATCTTCATCATCAACTTCAAAAAGGTCTAGAAAAGTCTCAACATTCTGCACATGTTGCTCAGCGTTGACATTGTTACATTCATCGTCAAATCTTGGTAGATATAGGTCATAATTTTTAGGGAAAGCATGAAGAACAGAAGGTAAAACAAGAGGTTTATACCTATCTGGGACTATATAAGGTGTAGGAGTATATACAAGAGCTACGGGATCAGTTTTGTTTTCTTTAGGCTCATCACTCTGAAGAGAGTCATCATGAGATGTGGGAAAAGTAAGGAGGCCAGGATCAAAGGGAAACTCAGTATTTACACTTTTTGAATAGGTCGAGTGAAGATTTTGATCACCTTTATCATACAAAAAATTCTGAAAAACTTTCAGGACAACTTCAAGAACAGCAAAGAAGTAATTTACAAGAAAGCAGACTAAATCCTGAATACCATTCCACTTTGGATACCTGAACTTAGTGTATGATCCTTCCATTTTCGCAGAGAAAGAGTTAGTCCTCCAGTGGAGTCTCTACATTGAGTTGGAGTCACCAGGTGAATGATTTCAGCCTTCTTTTGTCTGATCGTTGTCCACCATCAATCATCAGATCTGAACTTGATACATGTACCGGGGAAAAAAAATATACAAGTCAAGTGTCACGTTCACAAGCTAGACCGGATATCGAGTGAAGAAACGTTTATCTACTTCCGCTAATGCAAAGCAAAAGCGTTTCGAAGGCTACCTGGCATAACTTCAGGCTCCGTCTGTAGCTTATGAAACAAATAACAAAAAAAAGCAAACCATTACTCCCCAGTATGGTCACCACTATGTTAGAGCCTAAATCCACCTTAGGCTGAAGTAAGGCAGAAAAAGGACAACACCAAACCACGCTCAGCCTCGTAGCTAGCCCTACGAGGACAGGAGAGGGCTCTCTCCGGGTCAATCTCAATGAAAATATTCAAAGGGGCTTGAGATGACTAAAACAACAACTGATCTTAGGCTAGATAAACAAATAGGAGGGTTTGATTTTGATTTTTTGGGATTTTGTTGGAAAAAGGGGAAAGACAATTTTGGGCTTCGGGATGAGGCCAAATTCTTGCAGAGTTAAAGTTGGGGCAGGGAAGGCAATGACTTTGATGTATCAGATCAAATGAATGGATTGAAAAGACTGCTGAGGAGCTGAAGAGGGCAAGAAGGTGCAAGGATCCTCTTCAAACTGACGAAAACATATAAAAGTAAACAAAATTTTAAGGCAGAGCACCAGCAAACTAATGAATTCTACCTTAATTACTCATTTGTTTAATTCAGAAGCAAAGAGAAGGGAAATGGCATACATAAACATTAATGAAACTTAAAGATACATGGAGAAAAACATCATCAAAACTCAGAGCCACAAGGATCCCAACAAGTGCTGCAAAACTCTGGTCTTTCCTTTGCCAAAAATCTGAAATGAATATACAATGAGGTGCCAAACTTTTCCCAAGTATCCAACCCTGAAAATGTCTCAGAAAATACAATATATATACCATCCTAACCCATTCCCATGCCTCTAGGGGTCGAGCTCATCCTTCTAGGAGTTGTTTCAACCAATTCTAAACATGGAACTGAAATCTAGGCAGCCAAACAACTTGCCTCTATATGCTAGGAAACTGATCCATTCACTTAATTTTCACTTTTTAGTGAATGAATCCTCTAGAACAAGTAAAAACATGCCAAATTTACATCATAGCTACAAAATTACATCAGGATAGATCAATAACTACATCCAAAAGTGAAACTAGTCAAACTGGCCGAATTTCTGAGCTGAAAAGTGAAAATTGGGCAAAATTCCTCTGTGCGCCCCGCCAGAAAACTCAATGCACCGCGCCACTTGGATCCTATTTTTGGGGCACTTCCTGAATTCCAAATTGAGCTCATGATAGCTCGTTGGAAAGCCCTATCTATCTTCTATCCAACCCAAGTGGAATTTTTGAATTTGAATGTCATTTTCCTCTCCAAAACTACTATCTCCCAAGACTGGTTCCTGCTGGTGCAAAAAGTGGAAAAAGGCCATTTTTGGAGTGTTTTTGACATTTAAGACCACCCAGAACTTCATGAAATCTCTCAGCCATTCCTGAGCATGCATAATTTACCATAAAAAATCCAAAAATATCAAGTTTTCCTCCAGAATATTTCCCAATCATATGCGCGCGTCAGGTGGCGCGACGCGTCGGGCAGAAAAACCTGTTTTGCAACCAATATTTTCAAAAATGAAAAAATTTACTCCAAATTTTCCAAAATTCAGATTGAAGGTCCCCCATCATGTCTCATGCTCAGCCAAGGAAGCTTCAGCCAAGATTCGGAGTGGATCATGTCTTTTCGGACGTTTCAGTGCTCTTCTCAACCTCGCCTTCAGGATCTTCATCCTGGCTCTGCAAACGTGTGTGCGGGCCCAATAGTGGTTCTTCATATGTCTGAGCATGTCTTTGTCCCTATTGGCCTTCGCCAAGAGCTTCTCCAGATGAATGTTGACTCTCGTAAGGCAAGTCTCTTGCTCAAATGGTGTCATGTCACCTGGTCTCTTCCGGGCTAATTCCTGGTCTTCGCGGATTCTCTGCAGCTCCATGAGTGTGTGATGATCCTCCAGTTATTTATTCCACTTCTCCAAGTAATTTATAATCCACTGAGCTCTCTGAAATTTCTCGGTCAGTGTGTCAATCTCAGTTTTTTGCTCCTGGATGATTTCTTTCAGCTTTGAGCTGGGAGAGCTCGAATCAACATCGATGAGTATAAAATTAGTGTCTTGGCCTCCTGAAGGGCCCTCATCGTGCATAGGCTTCTTGCCTCTATCCTGTACCTGTGCTGATGTAGAAGGCAAGACCCCTTCCACACCATATAGAGATAGTACTCGCGCTGCTGTCGAAGATAACGAGACCCCTTCCACCTTGGGCGGAGATAGTACTCGTCGTGCTGCTGCAAATAAGGCTTTGGTACCTCTCTGATAGGTAACACGCACTGGAACACTGATAGGCTCTGTCTCAGGAACCTTAAACTGATGTGAAGGCTCACCTGCATTGTGAACAATCTCTGGAGGAGGCTGAAGGGCTGTAAAGAATTCACGGGAAATGAACTCCTCCCATGCAATGCCCTGCAATCCAAGCTGATGCACTACAATGATTTTAATGAGTGCATAATGATAAATGTTGTTATGTTGTTGCTCTGGAGTCTTCTTTTGCACAAGGGTAGTCATCCGCTCTATGTTTCGGCACATGAAGTATGGAATATTCATTAGTCGCACTCTCATGAAATGCATCAAAAGTCTGATATGGTGTGCATAAAGGCATGATAATCTGCCCTCACAGCTGAAGTATCTAATGATGAGTTTCATTAATGGTGCATAGGACTCCTTCAGAAACCAGAATGGAAATACTCTGCTCAGCTGCCTCAAATATCTAGGCCTGATGTAAGGTTCATAATATGCTCTATCTAGCTAATGTCTCTTATTTCACTCCTCACCTATGTTTGGTATCCCGGTTGCCTCAGAAATGGTCTCTGGTGTCAAGGTGAAGTTCACTCCAGCAAGGTTTACATGACCATCACAAAAATGTAGGAAATATAAGAGAGCCAATTCCTGATGATGCTTAATCTGAGCAATCGTATCACAATACCGAAAACATGAATGTTGCTGAAAGCATGTCATTGCAAATGGGCAGGCCTGCAATTGAGCCAAAGAAGTGGGCTCCTCCCTAACGTGCCTGCCACTTTTATGAGACCTCCTCGGTACATTTAGCTCGGCGGTTGAGTCACTGTCTTGCTCATATCCCTACTCATATGATGAATTTGTCTCTGACATGGTGCTGAAAACAAGGTGTTTATGCTGATATGTAGGTGGTGAAAAAAAAAGTTTGTCTTTCAATACCAAGTGTGCCACATATGAAATAAGGTGCTGTGAGGAAATATCACAATGAATACAATAGACTGTCAAGTGAATTTGGAGTGGAAGTACAATCACTTACTGCTTGAGGGAATTTGAGATTTGGACATTTTATAAGTGATATGGGAGTGAGAGATGGTGATGGGGGTAGTTTTTAGGAATAAGAGTAAATGAAACTGAAAAATATACATGGGTTAAGTGAAATCAAGGATATAGAGACAGTCCTTGAATGTTTTGGAAATGAGGATTTTATCAATGATGTAAAGGGAGGGAAGTGATGGCAAGTGATAGGGTTTGAGGATTAAAACATGGGAACCAAGGGTATAAGGGATATGGGATAGCGGGAATAGGAGAAGGGATTATGATAACAATATGATAACAGTGATGAGAGCACAAATGAAAATCGGGTGGGAGTTTTAAGCACCAATAATCAAATTTCAACACCTATTTTCAAACCCTAGGGAGCAGATTTTAATATGGATATAGGGTTTATTCTTTCACCAACAAAACTCTAATGTCTTCGCCTCTAAACCACACCACACATGACTAAAATCACTGAACAGGATTTGTCAACTTACTTGAAGAAAAATGAGCTGAATCGAATTGAGTTTTTATGGAGCGGAAATGAATTTGGCCTTAGAGGCTCTGTGCGTCGCGCACAAGCCCAATGCGTCACGTCGTGTGGGTGCGCCACGCCAGAGGAAAATTTCACTGTGGAAAACCGCCCAATGCATCGCACAGCCTGTGTGCGCCGCGCTCCTACCCAATGCGCCGCACAGACTTGCAAACAGAGTCTTGGTTTTTCGAAATGAAAATTCACCCTCTCACCACTCAAATCAACTTCAATCGATCTTCTTGGATGCAAATGAATGTTTCAAAACAAATGAAAATTTCTTATAGTGGTGGATTCAATTTTTGTTTCTCACAAAACCCATTTTGTAATGTTTGGCATCAACACTTTTGGAATTTTAATACAACTCTGTTTTTTCAAATTTCCTTTTGATTTTCTGGCTTGAAATGATGTTTTCTTGGTTGATTTTTGTAGGGATGATGGCATTGAACTTTGACAAAGGAAGACCAGAGTCTGCATTTGAATTACTTCATGGAGGAAAAACTTTAAAATACATATTTATTACAAAAACAAATTTGACTATTTCTTCTTCAAAAGAGAGTTTTGAAGAAGAAACATCCTTAAACATTATTGACGATGAAAATTTTGAAATAAAGACTTATTGAAGACCTCCTCATGGCCTGCGGGCATTATTTAACATTTCTGAAGACCAAACCCTAGACCTAGAAAGTGAAGTGACTCTTTTTTGACCAAAATACCATCTATGACTGTAAATGACATGAACTCAACTTTGATGAATTTTGATAAATTTTGACCAAACCCAGCAGGTACAAACATGAGGGAAAATGAGAGAACAAAGCCCTTCTGTCGGATAATGGCATGCACCTAACGGAATGCAGGTGAATGAGTGGAATGAGACACCTAAAAATGAAATGCAATAAGATAAATGATTGCTGACGGAGGGATGTAAAGACCGACTCTATCAGGTTTGAAGAAAGGCATGGAAGCTAAGATGGATGGCGTGGAAGCTAAGATGGATGGCATGGAAGCTGGCATGGAAGCTAAGATGGATGACATGAAAGACAACATGGAAAACATGAAGAATGATCTCAAAGCAGACATTGAAAGTTTGACAAAGTTGATACAAGAAATGTTTCCTAATGGTGAAAAGATAGTAGAAGAACCTCATGATGAGAACAAAATAAATGTTAATCATGATTTCATAAACTCTAATTTTGGCGGGAAGAACCACCATATTCCAAAAATGGATATGAGGAAGTTTGATGGAAAGGATTCTGTAACATGGATACTACAGATGGAGCAATATTTTGATCTCAATAATGTGCAAAACACACAAAAGGTACGCATTGCAACTTTACATTTAGAAAAAAATACATTTGTATGGTATCGATGGCTTTGCTCCAGTAAAAAAATTGTCACTTGGTCAATTTTTACGGAGGAAATGATAGCACATTATGAGGATACAAAGAGCAACACCTTCTTTAGCCAATTGATAAATTTCAAACAAAAGGGTTTAGTGGGGCAGCACATTGAGGACTTCCAAAAATTGAATATAAGGGTAACTGATATTCCAGAGGAACACAGGATTGATCTCTTCATAGGCACTTTAAAGGATAACATCCAACATGAAGTTTGAGTTTTGGAACCTGATTCATTGGAGAAGGCATTTAGATTGGCAAGAAAAGTTGAATGTAAAATTATGGCGACAAGGAAGCCTACCACTCAATTCTATAAAGAAGGAAGTGTTGCTACGCCTAGATTTCCACAACCTACAAGGTTGACACCACAACAATTGGAAGAAAAAAGAGCAAAATGGCTTTGCTATAGTTGTGATAGAAAATACACTAAAGGTCATAAGTGTGCTGAGAAGAAATTATTTTACATAGATTGTGAAGAGGAAGAAGAAAATGAACAAGAAGAGGATATACGCCAGGAACCAGCCCTAGAAGAGGAAGAAATGAGTCCGACCATCTCATGTAATGCATTGGTGGTAATTACCACTCCTCAAACTCTTAAGATAGAAAGACATATCAAGAAGAAAAGGTAATAATGTTGATTGATTTGGGTAGTACCCATAATTTTATTCATTGTAAGGTAGCCAAGGAATTTAATTGTTTCCTATACCCAACACTAGAATGTCAAGTAATGGTTGCAAATGGAGGAACTATAAATTTCTCTAGAAAATGCCATAATATCAAGCTAACCATGGGGGAATATGTATTGAATAGTCCAATGCTTTCGATTCCTATGGGAGGTGCTGATGTTGTACTAGGAGTACAATGGTTACAATCTTTGGGAATGGTAGCTTTTAATTTTCAAAAACTTTTCTTGAATTTTTTTTCATAAGGTAAGGAAGTTGAATTATGGGGTATTGAAAGGAATCCTAGAAAGATAATAAGCTCTAATGTCATGAAAAAGCTTCTAAATAAAGAACAATGAGGCGTAATTGCACAATTATGCTCACTAGAAGTCACAACATCAAAATCATCTATTTCTGTAGATCTCCAAAAAGTCTTGGACAACCATTCCAAGGTTTTTGAAACTCCCAAAGGACTCCCACCTATACATGATCATGATCATGCTATTCATTTGATTCCCGGAAGTGTTCCTACAAACATCAGTCCTTATAGATATCCTTATGTCCAAAAGAGTGAAATTTAATGTATGATTGCAGAAATGTGAGAGGATGGTATAATTCAACCTAGTCAAAATTCTTTCTCTACTCCTATAATATTGGTACACAAGAAGGATAGATCATGGCGTATGTGTCCAGATTATAGGGAGCTCAATAAGCTCACCATTAAAGATAAATTTCCCATTCCTGTGATTGATGAATTATTGGATGAATTACATGGAGCAATTTATTTTACCAAATTGGATCTTCGTTCAGGGTATCATCAAATTAGAATGAAAACTAAAGATATTCTGAAAACAACATTTCGAACTCATGAGGGTCATTATGAATTTTTGGTCATACCTTTTGGCCTTACCAATGCACCTTCTACATTTCAAGGGTTGATGAATTCCATTTTCAAACCCTTCCTTAGAAAATTTGTGCTAGTATTTTTTGATGATATACTAATCTATAGCAGGTCTTAGAAGGATCATGTTCAACATGTTAACATGGTGCTCAAACTATTGTAGGAAAAACAAATGTATGTAAAAACTTCCAAATGTTTCTTTGGAGTACAAGAGGTGGAATATTTGGGTCATATTATTTAACATTTCTGAAGACCAAACCCTAGACCTAGAAAGTGAAATGACTCTTTTTTGACCAAAATACCATCTATGACTGTAAATGACATGAACTCAACTTTGATGAATTTTGATAAATTTTGACCAAACCCAGCAGGTACAAACATGAGGGAAAATGAGAGAACAAAGCCCTTCTGTCAGATAATGGCATGCACCTAACAGAATGCAGGTGAATGAGTGGAATGAGACACCTAAAAATGAAATGCAATAAGATAAATGATTGCTGACGGAGGGATGTAAAGACTGACTCTATCAGGTTTGAAGAAAGGCATGGAGCTAAGATGGATGGCGTGGAAGCTAAGATGGATGGCATGGAAGCTGGCATGGAAGCTAAGATGGATGACATGAAAGACAACATGGAAAACATGAAGAATGATCTCAAAGCAGACATCGAAGGTTTGACAAAGTTGATACAAGAAATGTTTCCTAATGGTGAAAAGATAGTAGAAGAACCTCATGATGAGAACAAAATAAATGTTAATCATGATTTCATAAACTCTAATGTTGGCGGGAAGAACCACCATATTCCAAAAATGGATATGAGGTAGTTTGATGGAAAGGATCGTGTAACATGGATACTACAGATGGAGCAATATTTTGATCTCCATAACGTGCAAAACACACAAAAGGTACACATTGAAAATTTACATTTAGAACAAAATACATTTGTATGGTATCGATGGCTTTGCTCCCGTAAAAAAATTGTCACTTGGTCAATTTTTACGGAAGAAATGATAGCACATTATGAGGATAAAAAGAGAAACACCTTCTTTAGCCAATTGATAAATCTCAAACAAAAGGGTTTAGTGGGGAAGCACATTGAGGAATTCCAAAAATTGAATATAAGGGTAACTGATATTCCAGAGGAACACAGGATCGATCTCTTCATAGGCACTTTAAAGGATAATATCCAACATGAAGTTCGCGTTTTGGAACCAGATTCATTGGAGAAGGCATTCAGATTGGCAAGAAAAGTTGAATGTAAAATAATGGCGACAAGGAAGCCTACCACTCAATTCTATAAAGAAGGAAGTGTTGCTACGTCTAGATTTCCACAACCTACAAGGTTGACACCACAACAATTGGAAGAAAAAAGAGCAAAATGGCTTTGCTATAGTTGTGATAGAAAATACACTAAAGGTCATAAGTGTGCTGAGAAGAAATTATTTTACATAGATTGTGAAGAGGAAGAAGAAAATGAACAAGAAGAGGATATACGCCAGGAACCAGCCCTAGAAGAGGAAGAAATGAGTCCGACCATCTCATGTAATGCATTGGTGGTAATTACCACTCCTCAAACTCTTAATATAGAAAGACATATCAAGAAGAAAAGGTAATAATGTTGATTGATTTGGGTAGTACCCATAATTTTATTCATTGTAAGGTAGCCAAGGAATTTAATTGTTTCCTATACCCAACACTAGAATGTCAAGTAATGGTTGCAAATGGAGGAACTATAAATTTCTCTAGAAAATGCCATAATATCAAGCTAACCATGGGGTAATATGTATTGAATAGTCCAATGCGTTCGATTCCTATGGGAGGTGCTGATGTTGTACTAGGAGTACAATGGTTACAATCTTTGGGGATGGTAGCTTTTAATTTTCAAAAACTTTTCTTGAATTTTTTTTCATAAGGTAAGGAAGTTGAATTATGGGGTATTGAAAGGAATCCTAGAAATATAATAAGCTCTAATGTCATGAAAAAGCTTCTAAATAAAGAACAATGAGGCGTAATTGCACAATTATGCTCACTAGAAGTCACAACATCAAAATCATCTATTTCTGTAGATCTCCAAAAAGTCTTGGACAACCATTCCAAGGTTTTTGAAACTCCCAAAGGACTCCCACCTATACATGATCATGATCATGCTATTCATTTGATTCCCGAAAGTGTTCCTACAAACATCAGTCCTTATAGATATCCTTATGTCCAAAAGAGTGAAATTTAATGTATGATTGCAGACATGTGAGAGGATGGTATAATTCAACCTAGTCAAAATTCTTTCTCTACTCATATAATATTGGTACACAAGAAGGATAGATCATGGCGCATGTGTCCAGATTATAGGGAGCTCAATAAGCTCACCATTAAAGATAAATTTCCCATTCCTGTGATTGATGAATTATTAGATGAATTACATGGAGCAATTTATTTTACCAAGTTGGATCTTTGTTCAGGATATCATCAAATTAGAATGAAGACTCTAAGGGTTCTAAGATATTCCGAAAACAACATTTCGAACTCATGAGGGTCATTATGAATTTTTGGTCATGCCTTTTGGCCTTACCAATGCACCTTCTACATTTCAAGGATTGATGAATTCCATTTTAAAACCCTTCCTTAGAGAATTTGTGCTAGTATTTTTTGATGATATACTAATCTACAACAGGTCTTAGAAGGATCATGTTCAACATGTTAACAGGGTGCTCAAACTATTGTAGGAAAAACAAATGTATGTAAAAACTTCCAAATGTTTCTTTGGAGTACAAGAGGTGGAATATATGGGTCATATTATTTAACATTTCTGAAGACCAAACCCTAGACCTAAAAAGTGAAATGACTCTTTTTTGACCAAAATACCATCTATGACTGTAAATGACATGAACTCCACTTTGATGAATTTTGATAAATTTTGACCAAACTAGCAGGTACAAGCATGAGGAAAAATGAGAGAACAAAGCCCTTCCGTCAGATAATGGCATGCCCCTAACGGAATGCAATTGAATGAGCGGAATAAGACACCTAAAAATGAAATTCAATAAGAGAAATGATCTCTGACGGAGGGATGTAAAGACCAACTCATCGTGTTTGAAGAAATGCATGGAAGCTAAGATGGATGGGCGGGAAGCTAAGATGGATGCGTGAAACCGGTGCATGGAAGATAAGATGGATGACATGAAAGACAACATGGAAAACATGAAGAATGATCTCAAAACAAACATCGAAGGTTTGACAAACTTGATACAAGAAATGTTTCCTAATGGTGAAAAGATAGTAGAAGAACCTCATGATGAGAACAAAATAAATGTTAATCGTGATTTCATAAACTCTAATGTTGGCGGGAAGAACCACCATATTCCAAAAATGGATATGAGGAAGTTTGATGGAAAGGATCCTCTAACATGGATACTACAAATGGAGCAATATTTTGATCTCCATAATGTGCAAAACACACAAAAGGTACGCATTGCAACTTTACATTTAGAACAAAATACATTTGTATGGTATCGATGGTTTTGCTCCCGTAAAAAAATTGTCACTTGGTCAATTTTTACGGAGGAAATGATAGCACATTATGAGGATACAAAGAGCAACACCTTCTTTACCCAATTGATAAATCTCAAACAAAAGGGTTTAGTGGGGCCGCACATTGAGGACTTCCAAAAATTGAATATAAGGGTAACTGATATTCCAGAGGGACACAGGATTTATCTCTTCCTAGGCACTTTAAAGGATAACATCCAACATGAAGTTTGCGTTTTGGAACCTGATTCATTGGAGAAGGCATTCAGGTTGGCAAGAAAAGTTGAATGTAAAATTATGGCGACAAGGAAGCCTACCACTCAATTCTATAAATAAGGAAGTGTTGCTATGCCTAGATTTCCACAACCTACAAGGTTGACACCACAACAATTGGAAGAAAAAAGAGAAAAAGGGCTTTGCTATAGTTGTGATAGAAAATACACTAAAGGTCATAAGTGTGCTGAAAAGAAATTATTTTACATAGATTGTGAAGAGGAAGAAGAAAATGAACAAGAAGAGGATATACGCCAGGAACCAGCCCTAGAAGTGGAAGAAATGAATCCGACCATATCGTGTAATGCACTGGCAGGAATTACCACTCCTCAAACTCTCAAGATAGAATGTCAAATCAAGAAGAAAAAGGTAATAGTGTTGATTGATTCATGTAACACCCATAATTTTATTCATTGTAAGGTAGCCAAGGAATTTAATTTTTTCCTATACCCAACACTAGAATGTCAAGTGATGGTTGCAAATGGAGGAACTATAAATTTCTCTGGAAAATGCCATAATATCAAGCTAACCATGGGGGAATATGTATTGACTAGTCCAATGCTTTCCATTCCTATGGGAGGTGCCGA
The DNA here is from genome assembly GCA_034641835.2 of Pinus albicaulis. Lineage (NCBI taxonomy): Eukaryota > Viridiplantae > Streptophyta > Pinopsida > Pinales > Pinaceae > Pinus > Pinus albicaulis. The sequence continues at coordinate 1,280,016,676 of CM076572.1, forward strand.
TGTTGTACTAGGAGTACAATGGTTACAATCTTTGGGAACGGTAGCTTTTAATTTTCAAGAACTTTTCTTGAAATTTTTTTTAGAAGGAAAGGAAGTTGAATTACGGGGTATTGCAGGGAAGCCAGGAAGGATAATAAGCTCTAATGTCATGACAAAGCTTCTAAAGAAAGAACAGCGAGGCGTAATTGCACAATTATGCTCACTAGAAGTTCCAACATCAAAATCATCTATTTCTGCAGATCTCCAACAAGTCTTGGACAACCATTCCAAGGTGTTTGAAACTCCCAAAGGACTCCCACCTATTTGTGATCATGATCATGCTATTCATTTGATTCCAGGAAGTGTTCCTCCAAACATCAGGCCTTATAGATATCCTTATGTCCAAAAGAGCAAAATTGAATGTATGATTGCAGAAATGTTAGAGGCGGGTATAACTCAACCTAGTCAAAGTTCTTTCTCTGCTCCTGTAGTATTGGTACACAAGAAGGATAGATCATGGCGCATGTGTCTAGATTATAGGGAGCTCAATAAGCTCACCATTAAAGATAAAATTCCCATTCCTGTGATTGATGAATTATTGGATGAATTACATGGAGCAATTTATTTTACCAAGTTGGATCTTCGTTCAGGATATCATCAAATTAGAATGGAGACTGAAGATATTCCAAAAACAGCATTTCGAACTCATGAGGGTCATTATGAATTTTTGGTCATGCCTTTTGGCCTTACCAATGCACCTTCTACATTTCAAGGGTTGATGAATTCCATTTTCAAACCCTTCCTTAGAGAATTTGTGCTAGTATTTTTTGATGATATACTAATCTACAGCAGGTCTTGGAAGGATCATGTTGAACATGTTGACAGGGTGCTCAAACTATTGCAGGAGAAACAATTATATGCAAAAACATCCAAATGTTTATTTGGAGTACAAGAGGTGGAATATCCGGGTCATATTGTTTAACATTTTCAAGACCAAACCCTAGACCTAGAAAGTGAAATGACTTGACCAAAATACCATCTATGACCTGTGAATGACATGAACTCAACTTTGATGAATTTTGATAAATTTCGACCAAAAACCAAACAGGTACAAACATGAGGGAAAATGAGAGAACAAAGCCCTTCTCAAGCTAGAAAATGGCATGTAACTGAAATAATGTGAATGAGTGGAACAGACACCTAAAAAATGAAATGCAATAAGATAAATGATCGCTGACGGAGGGATGTAAAGACCGACTCCTTATCAAAGTTTAAAGAAAGGCGTGGAATCTAAGATAGATGGCATGAAATCTAAGATAGATGGCATGGAAGCTGGCATGGAAGCTAAGATGGATGACATGAAAGACAACATGAAAAACATGAAGAATGATCTAAAAGCAGACATCGAAGATTTGACCAAGTTGATACAAGAAATGTTTCCTAATGGTGAAAAGATGGTAGAAGAACCTCATGATGAGAAAAAAATAAATGTTAATCGTGATTTCATAAACTCTAATGTTGGCGGGAAGAACCACCATATTCCAAAAATGGATATGAGGAAGTTTAATGGAAAGGATCCTGTAACATGGATACTACAGATGGAGCAATATTTTGATCTCCATAATGTGCAAAACACACAAAAGGTACGCATTGCAACTTTACATTTAGAACAAAATACATTTGTATGGTATCGATGGCTTCGCTCCCGTAAAAAAATTGTCACTTGGTCAATTTTTACGGAGGAAATGATAGCACATTATGAGGATACAAAGAGAAACACCTTCTTTAGCCAATTGATAAATCTCAAACAAAAGGGTTTAGTGGGGCAGTACATTGAGGACTTCCAAAAATTGAATATAAGGGTAACTGATATTCCAGAGGAACACAGGATCGATCTCTTCATAGGCACTTTAAAGGATAACATCCAACATGAAGTTCGTGTTTTGGAACCGAATTCATTGGAGAAGGCATTCAGGTTGGCAAGAAAAGTTGAATGTAAAATAATGGCGACAAGGAAGCCTACCACTCAATTCTATAAAGAAGGAAGTGTTGCTACGTCTAGATTTCCACAACATACAAGGGCGACACCACAAAAATTGGAAGAAAAAAGAGCAAAAGGGCTTTGCTACAGTTGTGATAGAAAATACACTAAAGGTCATAAGTGTGCTGAGAAGAAATTATTTTACATAGATTGTGAAGAGGAAGAAGAAAATGAACAAGAAGAGGATATACACCAAGAACCAGCCATAGAAGGGGAAGAAATGAATCCGACCATATCGTGTAATGCACTGGTAGGAATTACCACTCCTCAAACTCTCAAGATAGAAGGACATATCAAGAAGAAAAAGGTAATAGTGTTGATTGATTCAGGTAACACCCATAATTTTATTCATTGTAAGGTAGCCAAGGAATTAAATTGTTTCCTATACCCAGCACCAGAATGTCAAGTGATGGTTGCAAATGGAGGAACTATAAATTGCTCTGGAAAATGCCATAATATCAAGCTAACCATGGGGGAATATGTATTGACTAGTCCAATGCTTTCCATTCCTATGGGAGGTGCCGATGTTGTACTAGGAGTACAATGGTTACAATCTTTGGGGATAGTAGCTTTTAATTTTCAAGAAATTTTCTTGAATTTTTTTTCAGAAGGAAAGGAAGTCGAATTATGGGGTATTGCAGGGAAGCCGGGAAAGATAATAAGCTCTAATGTCATGACAAAGCTTCTAAAGAAAGAACAACGAGGCGTAATTGTACAATTATGCTCACTAGAATTTCCAACATCAAAATCATCTATTTCTGTAGATCTCCAACAAGTCTTGGAAAATCATTCCAAGGTGTTTGAAACTCCCAAAGGACTCCCACCTATTCGAGATCATGATCATGCTATTCATCTGATTCTAGGAAGTGTTCCTCCAAACATCAGGCCTTATAGATATCCCTACATCCAAAAGAGAAAAATTTAACGTATGATTGCAGAAATGTTATAGGTGGGTATAATTCAACCTAGTCAAAGTTCTTTCTCCGCTCCTGTAGTATTGGTACAGAAGAAGGATGGATCATGGCGAATGTGTCTGGATTATAGGGAGCTCAATAAGCTCACCATTAAAGATAAATTTCCCATTCCTGTGATTGATGCATTATTGGATGAATTACATGGAACAATTTATTTTACCAAGTTGGATCTTTGTTCAGGATATCATCAAATTAGAATGAAGACTAAAGATATTCCAAAAACAACATTTCGAACTCATGAGGGTCATTGTGAATTTTTGGTCATGCCTTTTGTCCTTACCAATGCACCTTCTACATTTCAAGGGTTGATGAAATACATTTTTTTACCCTTCTTTAGAAAATTTGTGCTCGTATTTTTTGATGATATACTAATCTATAACAGGTCTTGGAAGGATCATGTTGACAGGGTGCTCAAACTATTGCAGGAGAAACAATTATATGAAAAAACATCCAAATGTTTCTTTGGAGTACAAGAGGTGGAATATCTGGGTCATATTGCATCTCACAAGGGTGCTAAAGTAGACCCTAACAAAATTAAAGCCATTAAGGAATGGAAAGTCTTGACAACCATAAAGAATTTGCGAGGATTTCTCGAGTTAACAGGGTATTATCACAATTTTGTTAAGAATTATTGGAGAATAGAAGCACCTCTAACAAAATTATTGAAGAAAGATGCATTTTCATGGACTCCTGAAGCAACTAAGGCCTTTGAACATCTTAAAGAGGCAATGTGCCTAGCACCGGTCTTAGCTATGCTAGACTTCACAAAAACCTTTATTGTGGAATGTGATGCCTCAAGAATTGGAATTGGTGTTGTTTTAATGCAGGAAGGAAGACCCATTTCTTTTGAAATTTGTCCAATCAAAGGAAAGTATTTACAAAAACCTATTTATGAGAAGGAAATGTTAGCAATATTGCATGCACTAAAGAAATGGAGAACTTACCTTATAGGAGGACACTTCAAGGTAAAAATTGATCATGATAGTCTTAAACACTTTTTCGAACAAATACTATCTTCAGAAGAGCAGCAAAAATGGTTCACAAAGATGTTGGGTTATGACTTTGAAATAATATACAAAAAAGGAAAGCTTAATGTTGTTGCAGATGCACTCTCAAGAAAGAATGAAGAGGTGGAAGCATTGCTTTGTGTCATTTCTATTATCCAACCAGATTGAATAACTGAAGCAAGAGATGAATGCAAGAAGGACAAAGATGTATGGACACTCATTCAAAAGCTGCAGCAAGATCCTAGTACATATGATACATTTAGTTGGAAAAATGATTCCTTATGGTACAAATATCGCTTATATATGTGTAAGAATTCCCAACTAAAACAAAATATTCTTCTAGAATTGCACACTTCTCCTTTAGGAGGACACTCAGGATTTTTAAAAAATTACCACAGGGTGAAGAAAGAATTTTTATGGGATGGCCTTAAATTTGATATTCAAAAGTTTGTGGCGGAATGTTTGGTTTTCCAGCAGAATAAAGTTGAGACAATTAAGACCCCGGGACTTCTACAACCTTTATCCATTCCAAGTCAACGTTGGGTGGAGATTTCAATGGATTTTATCACAGGTTTACCTAAGTCCAATGGAAAGAGTGTCATCATGGTGGTAGTTGATAGACTTACCAAGTATACACACTTTTGTGCATTATCTCATCCATTTAAAGAAAGTACAGTTGCTACTACATTTATGGACAAAATTCAAAAGCTACATGGAAGCCTAAGGGTTATTGTGAGTGACAGAGATCCCATTTTTACTGGAAATTTTTGGACGGAGTTATTTTCTTGTTTGGGTAATCAATTAGCTCATAGCTCATCTTATCATCCTCAATATAATGGTCAAACTGAGATAGTAAATAAATGTTTGGAAGGATATCTTCGTTTCTTTGTATCTGATAAACAAACACAATGGGTCAACTAGTTACCTCTCGCTGAATGGTGGTATAACACTTCCTTCCATACTGCAGCAAAAATGACCCCATTTATGGCACTTTATGGATATCATCCACCATCCATCACATCATATTTAAGGGAAAATTCAACGGTTCAAGCAGTGGAAGATCACATCGAGCATCAGCAAGAAGTTCTCCAACTCTTAAAGGATAACTTGAATTTGGCACAAAATCGAATGAAACAACAGGCAAATCAACATCGCAGCGAGAGAAGTTTTGTTTTAGGAGATTGGGTATTTTTACGGCTACAACCATACAAACAAATTTCCCTCAAGCAAGCTAAGAAGGATAATAAATTATCGCCAAAGTACTATGGTCCTTACAAGGTGTTGCAAAAGATTGGTACTATGCAATACAAATTGGAGCTTCCTGCTTCTTCGCGAGTGCATCCAGTTTTCCATGTTTCATGCTTAAAGAAGGTTATAGGTTAAAATATTCCAGTTCAAACAATATTGCCAGAACTTGATGAGGAAGGAAAAATCATATTGGAACCTGAAGCGGTCACGGAAACAAGAACTTGACAACTACGAAATCGATCAATTTCAGAGTATCTCGTCAAGTGGAAGAAATTACCCATTGAAGATTCTACATGGGAGGATGAGAAGTTTATACAGAAGCACCCAGAGCTACTCAAGTGTTGAGGACAACAATTTTTTGAAGGAGAGGAGCATGTTAGGTCCCTATATTACTAGTATAGTCCCTTATTGTTATTAGTGTAACCCCCTTAATGTTATTATTGTACCCTTGTAACCCCCATTTTGTTATTATTGTGCCCTTAAATTATTATTGTTAGGTCGGCTAGGATTACATTGTGGCCCACTAGGATTACATGATGGCCACATGGACTCCTATATATAGAAAGGAGGTTTTGTAAATTGTATCATCCAAGAATTGTTCATTTATGTAATGTATTGGAGGTTGCCCCCTCGAAGTGGCTTATTTCTAAGGCGTTGATATCTATTTTCTTCTATTTTTGGAGCTGGTTACTCAACAGTTTCAAATGTATTGTGATCTTGCTGCAACTTTAGAATGAGTGTCCACACCTCTTCATCAATTTTCCATTCATCCTTTGCTTCGGTTATCCACTCAGGTTGGGTAATAGAAATGGCACAAAGCAATGCTTCCACATCCTCATCCTTTCTTGAGAGTGAATTTGCAACAACATTTTTCTTCCCTTTTTTGTAGATGATTTCAAAGTCATAACCCAACATCTTTGTGACTCATTTTTTCTGCTCTTCTGAAGATAATATTTGTTACAAAAAGTATTTAATACTATCATGATCTGTTTTTACCTTAAATTGTCTTCCCATTAGGTAAGGTCTCCATTTCTTTAGTGAATGTAGTATTGCCAACATTTCCTTCTAATAAATAGGTTTCAGTATCATGGTGTTTGAATAGGGGGAGAGTATCGTGGTGTTTGCATAGTGGTTATATTCAATGTATCTATCTGTTGTGGTGATCAAACACCATCAAGTAGGTTGCCATCAACTTTATCAAGTAGGTTGCCAACAATCTCCCCCTTTGGACTTGATGGCAACCATGATGGTCGTTGATCTACACAGCGAGATAGATACACATTGAATATAGCCATTATGCGAGCACCATGATGCTCTCTATTCAAACGCCGCGATACTCTCCCCTTTGACATCAAGGGCAAAGGGTGGATCAAAACCCACCCAAGTTTTTTCTTCTCTTGTAGAAAGAAGAGCTCTGTAGATCTGATGTGCACTGAAGTTACCATGCTCCCCTTGAGTTCATGCTGAATCTTCAAACATATTTTTCAATGAAGTACATGACTCTATGACCTTTCCTATCACCAAGGACTCATACTTACAACAGTGATCCAACCAAGTGGATTTACATATATGACTCAAGTACCCAACCAAGTGGGTTTACAAAATTGAAGAAGTCATTACATGACTGAATATAACAATTTACATCATAGGTCTCAACATGAAATTTTCATTAAATTACAAATATGAATTTTTATGACCAACATCAAAAAGACCTCAAGAGAGAGATCATATTTCAAAACCATCATAATGCCAACAATGCATCCTTTCCACATGACCAATGCTCCCCCTTAGCCTGTGCATCCTGAATAATTTCAATAGAAAATCATCAAGGCATATTCATCAAATATCGAAATATGAGAGTTGGAACATCACCAGAGATACCCAACAGCACTACAACTGTGCTGAAAAATGCTGACCCAGAAAATTTTTGTCAGCAAACACCCCTACGTGGTTTTCTGTGTATAAACTCGCATGTATACGCGACTGTATTTCAGGAAATCCGCGTATCCAATTTAATCTTCTAAAATTAAGTAGATCTGATCTTCTGTATGGCAGCGACTACTCCCAGATTCTGTCTGAGATATTCGAATGCTTTCCTGGAATATATATGAGGGAAGATAGATAAGAAAATGTAGCTATGTTTTCAGGAGTCATCCAACAGTTGTAGCATAAGCACATCAGTAACCAAACCTTCAGGCTTTTTGTAGCATCAACATATTCTTCAAGAGGAATTATCATACCAGAACAATCTTCTTTAATAGACAATATGTATTAAGCAATCATCCATGTGATCTGTTACCACCAAGATCTTCATGATTTATTTATTTCATAATCATGATGTAACATGTGTAGGAATTATGTATAAAAGGTCTCAACCGTGTCAAAAGTCATTAGCAACAAACTCTGCATGATCTATCCTTATCTCTGCATCATAAAACTTTCATCTCATCCATGTGTGAAAACAAAAGATACTCTTCAGCAAAAAGCAATCAGGGATCATCCATAATATCATCATGAGAACCATGTATCATGTCATCATCATTTGAGCATGAGTATTACAAGAACTAAGGAATAAGCAGATACAATGCCAACAATGCAATTATTAGTAGTTAGATTGATGCTCCCCCTGAACCTGTGCTCCTGATCTTTAGCTAAATCACTGTTTTTCTTATCAGAAAAGCATACGCCTCTATCTCCAGTGGAACTCGCGTGTATACGTGGCTTTAGTTCATTAAACCTGCATATGGATAGTGAAATAATGAAATTTTCATAGCTCCATCTCCCCCTGAACTTATGCCACCTGTACCTGTCTTCTTCACATCAGATGCACTGTCAGAAATAAACATACCCAGAATGACCAAACCAACCATGAGAATCACCATACATTGCTCCCCCTATGATGATACACTACTAATCCCTAGAATGTATCTCACATTACTCCTGTAGTCATTATGAGAAGTAAGCTTTTAGAATCGGATGACTGCAGTGGGATTATTATCCCCTACGTTTCTAACCGGTCCTCCTTCTTTTTCCAGCTTTGCTTGAAGTTTTTTATTGTGTGCTGAAATTTATCCAATTTCTAAGATCTATTCATCTGGCATTCTTTTTCTACATGTCCATACTTGTTACAAGCATAACATCTTGCATGACCAGAAAAGTAATCATAGGGATCATACTGTGTTTTTATATTCTTTCTTCTATTGCAATCAGTTGCTTTATGACCATACTTGCTGCATGAAAAACAATATCCCTTAAAGAAACCTGAGTACCTTTCTGTGTAGAATCTGTTTTTTTGTGACTGAAACAATCTGCTTCTGCAATTGGCTGCAACATGCCCATAATTATGACATTTAAATCATTCAACATTACTTATCAAAGGAGGGAGTGATTTCTTTTGAGAGTTCATGATTTTTGGTTGACCTTTTGTTTCTTTCAACACTTCAGGTTTTGCATTGATATCCTTTGAATCTTTAGCACTTCCTTGTGAAAAAGATTCTCCTTTAACAGTTTCATGAAAACCAAGACCAAATTTAACAGAAGGAGACCTTTGACTACTAAGAATATTGTCCGGAATCTTAGTGATATCTTGAAACCTCAAGAGTTTTTCCTTTTCTTCTAATTTACCTTTTAGAATGTTTACCTCATCCTCCAATCTTTGGCATTTCTTCTTCATACTTTCTTCAACCCTTTTTCCTTCTTCTACTTGATCATTCAATTTTAAAATCTCTTCCTTCAACCCATTTTCTTGTTCTTCACAAGTTTGTAAAAGTTCTTCATTCTTCTTATTTGATTTTTCTAGATTTGATTTGAGAAAGATGATTTCTGCTTCAAGTCTTCTACTTTGATAGGTTGCTTTATCCTGTAGTTTTTGATACATTTCTATCTGTTCTTTCATTCTAGAGATCATATCTTTGTAGATAGATTCTCTCTCATTAAATGATCTTTGTTGATCTTCAACTTTAACTTTGAGAGCTTCTTCTAGATCCATAACATTACTTTCACTATCTTCACCATTGCATGCACAAGAAAGTGAATCACAAGAACAACATTCAATACCTGTTTTATCTTCTTCATTTTCTGCAGCACATGTTTTCTGAGATATCTCCTTTTGAGTAGCCTTCTTCTTTTTCTTCCTTCCCATTGTGACGGATCTCCTTCAAGCGATCAAGCTCCTTCAGAAGGACCTGCTCTGATACCAATTGTTGGGAAAAATACTGAGAGGGGGGGTGAATCAGTATTTAGGGTTGACTGAAATTTTTTTACTTTTTATTTCTATAAAACCCATACGCTACTTTACTGAAGCCAACTCGCGTATACACGCGGATATCCTTAATAAAACTTGCGTATTACCAGAGATCTCATTATGCAGATAATTCTTTACTTAGATCATTACATCATTCATTCATTAGATGTTTAGTAAGAAGTAAACATGTGCAGTAAGAACAGAATAAATCATCACACATAAGCAACACACATGAACACCAGGATTTAAGGTGGAAACCCAATTCGGGAGAAAACCACCGCTGCCATCGTTTTAGTCTTCAATATTTATTATAAAGAAACAATCTTAAAACCATGTACTAGCGCAGACTCATACCATCACATAGGCACCCACCTGCAGAAGGCTACAACCTTCTCTCATTTACCAACCTCTCCTAGAAAGGAGCTACAACCCCCTGCTCTCGTTTACCAGCCTCTCTTGGAAGGGAGCTACAACTCCCTACTCTCGTTTACCAGCCTCTCCTGGAAGGGAGCTACTACCCCCTGCTCTCGTTTACCAGCTACCGCTGGAAGGGAGCTACAACCCCCTCACTGAAGGCTTCGACCCTCAGCACCACCATGGACCACGTTTCATCAATTTTCATACTGGATCCATCAGCTTCCATACAACATACCTTGTAGGCCACTTTTCATCAGATTTTCAGACTGGACCCACTCCACACATTTAAGCTCAATCATACATCAAACCAAAACTTATAACCCTGTCAATTCATTCATTTAATAATAAACCAATCAACCAACAACTTGATCTTCAATTAACATAATCATCAGCATATTCAACATTCAAACAACCCAGATCTGTATGAATACATTATTGACAGATAACAGTAAACCAGCAGAACAGATCAGACATTTCATTCCACATACTTCAGCAAAACCCTACATTCCATACGTGATTTTACTTCACTGAACCTGCGTATATACGTGCTTTCATAGAGACAAACCTGCGTATACTTCTGCACATATTTAAGAACTGATCTCATATTCCATACGCGCTTTTGCTGAAGTCAACCTGCGTATATACGCGCTTTCTCTAACACGAACCTGTGTATAGATCTTCAAACTTTGTAGTGTTGTGCAATTCTTCAGAATAGATAAATAGCTCAGATCTTACCCTTTACTTCAGAAAATATTTGCCTCATCTCAGATCTAAACATTCCATAAACAGATCTAGAAAATACATATACATTTCAGATCTAGAAATCCCTCTTCATCATTTTGTTCATAGGTGCATTATTAATTCAGAACAATCAATGAACTGTTACCCATTTCATACAGATATACTTCAAAGTGAAGTATTCATTAAAACCTAGACCTATGCACTCCCTTGCACTATGATCTTCTTCTCCTTATATAGATTTAGCCTTTGTCAATACCATGAGCCAAAACCACAAAACTTCCAATGGTATTCCTGGACGGGATCAAATAGATATTCCAGTGCTCAATACAATGAGCCAATGCCATGGTAAATTCCCTTGGTTTTATGCATTTAGAGCACAAAAATGTATACGCTACTTGGCACGTACATTTCCGTGTACATATGCTACTTCGCCTTTACAAACCCGCGTATGCATTGTGACATACCATTTTCATCATTGCTCTGGCCCTTACAGAAATTCCTTTCTTCATTACATCTACACTGCTCTGTAGATACATCAGATTTACATCATTAACAAATAGGACAAGTTAGTTTCCATCAAGGACAACTTCATCAAGTAGGTTGCCATCAACTTTATCAAGTAGGTTGCCATCAAGGACAACACTTTGCATCATATTGCCAACATGAATTTCAAAAGCAATGGGTCTTCCTTCTTGCATTAAAACTGCACCAATTCCTTTTCTTAAGGCATCACATTCCATAATAAAGGTTTTTGTAAAGTCTGACATAGCTAATACCAATGATTGTCACATTGCCTCTTTAAGATGTTCAAAGGCCTTAGTTGATTCTCGAGTCTAAGAAAATGCATATTTATTCAGTAATGATGATAAAGGTGTTGATATTCTCCCATAATTCTTAACAAACTTGCAATAATACCCTGTTAAGCCTATAAATCATCGAAGATGCTTTATGGTCGTAGGGATTTTCCATTCCTTAATGGATTTAATTTTGTTAGGGTCTACCTTAACACCCTCATGAGATACAATATGACCCAAATATTCCACCTCATGTACTCCAAATAAAATTTTGGGGGTTTTTGCATATAATTGTTTCTCCTCCAATAGTTTGAGCACCATGTCAACATGTTGAACATGATCCTTCCAAAACTTCTTGTATATTAGTATATAATCAAAAAATACTAACACAAATTTCTAAGGAAGGGTTTGAAAATGGAATGCATCAAACCTTAAAATGTGGAAGGTGCATTAGTAAGGCCAAAAGTCACGACCAAATATTCATAATGAATCTCATGATTTTTGAATGTTATTTTCAGAATGTCTTCAGTATTCATTATAGTTTGATGATATCCAAAATTATGATCTAGCTTGGTGAAGTAAATTGCTCCATGTAATTCATCCAATAATTTATCAAGGATGGAGATGGGAAATTTATCTTCAATAGTGAGCTTGTTGAGCTCCCTATAATCCAGACACATACATATGATCTATCCTTCTTGTGTGTTATCACTCTAGTAAATTTTCTATTAGAAATATCTAAAACTTTTTAACTTACTAGAGGTAACCAAGAACCTCTTTTGAAATCTAGGATCTACCTTCCTAAATTCCAGAGAAGGATCTCTCCTCAAGATTTAGCTTGATTTTTGTATAAGATTTTAGGCTAGGTATGATTTGGGATAATTGGTTTGTTTTTAAATTTTGGTGGGAATAAAAGGTACTTGAAGGTAAACCACAGAGGGATCTACTAGACCATTGGGCTATGGAGTCAACTTCTTGGCAAGCAGAGATGGGAAATAAGGTCAAAAGAGAAAATGTACTAAGGGTGGGGTAGATGACCTTCAAAGGGTTTTGAATAGGATTTTTGATGAAATGAAAAGATCTGAACAAAATGGTGATTAATAATCCTTAAGTTATAGAAATGAGGATGAAAGAAAGGGGTCAAACAGGGACTAAGAGAATTTAATAATTCTTACGTCCAGTTATTATCAGAAAACATATCAATGAATAACTAGTAAAAAATAGGGATATTTTGATACTAATCATGTATAAATCCTCCTAGTTAATCATTCAAGACAGAAAACATGTAAATGTATGTATGGAACTTAGAAATATAAACAGTGAAAACAGGAAAATACTTGGCTTATCTAATCAACACAAGAATCCTGAGTTATGATGTCTGTTTGAATTAATTCCAGTCTACTGCTTTACAAATTGACTCACACAAACTCCAATGTATTTAGAAAAAATGTCTATATTAGTCTTGACAAATTTTATTCCACACAAAATACTTCAAAGAGTGAAGCATTTATACAAATTCTAAACTAGAATATCTTGAAAAAATATAAAGATTGGTTCACAAATATCTCCAACTGTTTTACATAAATAGAACTTAAGTAAAGTACACTCAAGAATAATGCATCTATTTGGCACCATTATTTATGTATAGGTTATGGAAAAGAGGAGAATTCGAATTTGATCCAAATCTTAGTTGATGATGAGGCATCCAAGTCACTAACTGTTTCCTTTCTTTGTGCATTCTGCTCCAACAATTATGCAAACTTGGGGTCCAATGATATATTTTTATTTATCAATCCAAAATATATATGTAAAAAATGAAAGATTTTATTATATATCAATATGTTGGTGAGATAAACCTCTTTCATTTTCCTAAAATTATGCTCCAGCTGTCCACAATAGGCTCTGCAAAAAGATGTGTAAAACAGAGTTTTATAGAGTCTGAAAAATAGCCTATAAATATGTGCATGTATCTCTCATTCTGAAATAACTGCGAAAAATGTGAGATCGGTTTTTGTAGATGGGTCTCTTAGGAACACAAACCTCATTCAATTTTGTAAAAGGTATTTTCTATTGGCTACAATCGTCTCTGCAACATGATGACTTAAAAAGAATTTTCTGCAAACAGTGCTCTCTAATATTGTTTAATATTTCCCAATCCATAAGGGTTTTTATAAAAGTGAGAGAGTTTTTTGTAGATGGACCTCTTAGGAACATAAACCTCATTCCGTTTTGAAAAATTCATCTTAGAATGGGCACAATAGTTTCTGCAAAAAAATGACTTAAACACGAAATTTGTGCAAAAAATGTTCCTTCTTGTTATGTTTTCATCTTTTCACCTTTTTCTTATTTTAACTATTTTAATTTCACATTGGATAAAATTCAATGTTGGTGAAAGCATTTTCATCTCATTTTACCATTTACTACATCTGTATTTACTTTCACTATTTACCTTTGACTTCTTTGTAACTTTGTTTTAACTTTCACTCTGACTTTTACCTGATACACTTTAACCACTGATACTCTTTGACTATTATGTTTTCAACGTCATTGTGAATTTTGATTTCAATTTTACCATTCATTGTGCAAAATTCATCATTTTGATCTCTCTTTGACTTGATTTATTCTTTTTTTGTATACAAATTGTTTGTTGAATGAAGCTATTGAGTTAAAATCTGAGAATTTTGAGCAAACAATTTTGTCAACTAGTATTGAAACTGTTGGCCCCAATCCATATTCTGATAATAACCTGCAAAAATCAAACAAGTTTTTAATGAAATCTAGGTCTACAAGGAGGTGATTGAAGGCTTTTTTGAAAGTCCTATGGAATGGGATCTGTCTGTGGAGGTTTTAACTCTATTTTTTAGGCATTCTTAGGGTTACTTCTGCAAGATTAGATTGTTTGCAGGAGTAATTTATATTAGTAGAGGGATAATTGAGAAAATTTGGCTAAGGATAATCTCTTTTGAGAACTCTTTGCTCAAATTAGGTTTTTGAGACATGAAAACTGGGCCAAGACAGGAAACAAGGTTTCTTGAATGGTACAAATGTGGAAAAGAAGTCTTTTAATAAATCTGTAGGCCTTTACACTTCTTGTATGTTTGGAATTGGTCTTCAAGGGTTAAAAGATAATGTAAACTAGGGATTGTTTACCTTGAAAGGCTGACAGAGGAATTCAAGCTTCCTAAAAAAATGGCCAGGGTTTGGCCTATTTTTGGGCAATTTAAATGGCAAATTTTCTTATCTTAGTCTCTTTCAGTTCAAAGATGGTATAATTTTGAAGGTTTGCAGGTCAAAATACTAAAAAATACCTCTTTTGTAGGTTTTTGACAGACGAGAGGGTTTCTGGTGGCTTTGGCTTTAAATGGATCCTGTGATCGAGTGGAAAACTTCGAAGTCTTTTAAAGGCAGTCACTATGGTAAAATTTCGCTTCAGGGAGAAAAATTGACTATCAAAGGTTTAAATTTCATTCACAGGGTCTAGGCACATTTTTCATAACAGGCGAGGGGGTAAACAATACATAAAACGATGAGAAATTAAGGTAAAACCTTAGATATTTGTCATAATATGTATCATTTATTGCAGGTCAAAATAAATGGCGGGAATGGTTTTTTCATTGAAGGAAAAACAATTAGTGGTTATCGGATTGCTCCTAAGCAGTAAGCAATTTTTCCCTTTTGGAACACGATCTAGTAGAATTGAGACATGTAGCATATCATGGTTTCACGAAACAAATTTTATCGCGTTATTTCTCATGAACTTTGCTCGATCACTTTTGGGATGCGATATTGAATATATGCTGTTGGATTTGACTGAACGATGTGAACAGTTGAGATGCATCGAGAAGCTGCAGGACAAGGGAAAGTGGGACCTAGGTCCACTATCAGCCGTTGATTCGATAGGGATGATCAACAGTTAATAATTAACGCGATGGGAATGGTGGGACAAAGGAATGGTTTATCGTGCTATATTTGGACCGTAGGATCAAGGCGAGCATTGGTGATCGTGCGGTTATGATTTAATCACAACGGGGAAGGATGAGGCATGAGGCCAAATGATCGTATTGAGCGTGGATCATCAGATTGGAAATGTAAGGATGATCGGAGGGTTGAGGATGAGCGCGAGGGCGCTGAATTATTTAATGAAACTTATGTATAAAATGAGTTTATACATAAAGTAAAGAGAATAGGGTGGGTTATAAATGATTTAACCAAGGTTTGATATTTATATGAAACATGAGGTTTCACATATTATGAAGGGGAAAAAGCTTAAGACAAAAATAAGCTTAGGCTTTTTAACCTTGGGTTAAGGATATTCGGGGAAGGGTACAATGATGTAAGTATTTTTGTGCATTATTTTAAATACATAGAATGTAAATAAAATGCGCTTTTTTGTATTATTTAAATTTTATTATATGATTTTAGACTACGGATGGGTCTAAAAACCATAGGGGAAAGGGGTATATTTTTATAGGTAGTTTTGTGTCAAAGGGGTAATTTTGGGATGTTATTTCAACATGTGATTAATATCTTTGACACAAAAGCATATAATAAGGGGGTTCTTGGGATATTAAATAAAAATGATTTATATTAATAGGACCAGGATATTTGATAGGTAGTTAATAAAAGAGGTTAAGTGTTAATATGAAAGGGGACAATGAATACTCAAAATTTCATAAATATAACTAAGGAAAGTGAAAATTAGAATAAAGCTTAATTTTCATAATTATTTTTCTTTTACTTAGTATATCATGTTTTTTGAGGGCATTATGCTTTGTAAAATGGGGGAAGTTAATTAAATGGGCCTTTATATAACATTTAAGCAAGAAAAGAGTTCTTACTTATGAAGTAAAATGGTGATGAGTGCATGGAGGCGTAAATGGTGAAAATTTCTGGGGTTAATATGGAAACTTAACATTTTCAACTAGTTAATCATTGAGCCTTGGGTCCGGTCCCAACAAAATTCAAGGAAATGCCTTGAGCCTCTTTGACTGATAGTTTAGAATATCAAATTTCTATGGGGAGGGGAAATTAGTTATTTAGAGCCTGTTGAAATATATTTACAATGATGTTTCCCACATTCTTCTAACTATCCAGTTATAGCTTCTAACATTTTTTTATTCCATTTTGATCAGGTGCATTTGAGCTAGCAACCTTACAACATTTTATTCTTTTTTGAAAACAATAAACTATCTAATTCTACACTTATTTCATCCAAGAATCCAGATTAAACTGTTGGGTTTTTTTTTCTCTACCTAACTACTGAATTGCCATGATTAAACTGTATGAAAATTCTTTGGTTCACTATCTCCAACATTTGAAATTGAAAGATGACAAGTCAAGATTAAATTGTTCAACTCATCACAGATTATGGCATTTATTGACACTCTGCCATAATCAATTGTAAAATGTAAAAGTAGTGGCACTTAGACTTGCACACTTTCATGTTTTATTCATCCTTTTTATTTTGGGGTATATTATTTTTCTAAGTCCTTTGATTTTTCTTTTAGGACTTCTACCCTCTTTTTGATTTTTTGATTTTTTTTTTTTACAAAGTATGGGAAAATAACTTGCAGAAAGCAAATTTTGTACATATTTACAAGACTACCATCAATCAAGTCAAAATTATGAATCCTCTATTTATAGGTTGCTAACATTGGATTCACTTGGGGATGGCATTTCCTGGTGAAATGTCAAGAACTTTGAGATCAGTAGCCTTAAATTTTTAACCTTGATGATTTTGTAACTGTCTTCTGATTTCTGTAAATTGAAATTTGATCTGAAACTAAAACAACACACAAAAACTTTCAAACCAACTTATAGATCTTAAACTCTTTAGGACCTCATCCTTGGCTTTAAATCTTAATGAAAAACTAGTTGAAAATTAAAAACTAATATAAAAATGCTCAAAATTATGTGCTTATTGGCACTCATCTACCTACTCTAATCTACTAAAAATCTTATTGAATCAGGTAATATAAAAATTCCAATGAAGCCAATCAAGTAGCTGTAAAAATAAATGGATAACTTGACTGCTTGTGATCAGAATTGGAAATATATTATGATCATGTGCCTTTATAATAAATGATATGATGTGTAAAGGCCACCGTTGATGTATTTGATACTTATAGAGAAAACATGTTTGCAAATTTGGGCTAAAAATATTCTCCATATAATCTGATATTGGATCAATAAAAGCATGATGTATGGTATTTACTTCTAGGCCTTCAATGACTAATTGTTCAGTTGATTTATGAATATTAGACCATGAAACTATTTCTTCAGTCTTGTGTTTGAAATAATAATCATCTTCAATATGCAAGTGAAAATGTATTACAATTCCCTTTTTCTTTGGAGAAGGAATATTTTCAAAGAATTCTTTATGATTTTAGAAATTGTATGACTGAATTTGAGAATGCAACAGTTTGATTTCAGTTTCATAATTTTCAAAAATTATATCAAGAAGCCATTTTTTAACTTGAGGAGAACATTTTCTTGATTTAAAAATAAGAAAGATAGCTTTAGAAAATCCTCATCAAATTAAAAATATAATATCTCATCCTTCAAAATAGCTAGTGTTTGTTCTATGAAGCTATCTTGAATTTAAAGAACACAATTATCATCATACTGATCATACTTAGGAAAATCCTCAAAAAAAGGAATGTCATCAATCACATAAATTAGATAAGTAGACTTTATTTCTGGCAATCCTGATAGATCTAGATTAGTTTGATTGCATTCTGTTTGAAAATCATCGTCTTGCATATTATTCATAAGGAAGGGCCACTGATCTATCCAACCAATCTAATATATATTAAAAAACTTACTTAATAAGAAAGAACATAATGTCTTGGATTAACATCCAAGTTGAAAGCCTGATCTTTCCATTATTGTTCTTCTAGGTTCATTCTTCTAGTGGAGTCTTGATTGTGAAATTGGTGTGGAGTCGCTAGGTGGATGATTTTAACCTTTGTGTGTCTGATCACTGTCCACCATCATAGATCAGATCTGAACCTAAAAAATATTTCTAAAGAAAAAGGTTAGTCTTCCCAAGTAGAGTTGCCATTATGCTATCACTATAGTAAATTTTCTATCAGAAATATTTAAAACTTTTTAACTTACTAGAGGTAACCAAGAATCTCTTTTGAAATCTAGGATGTAGCCTTCCTAAATTCTGGAGAGGGATCTCTCCTCAAGATTTAGCTTGATTTTTGTTATAATATTTTAGGCTAGATATGATTTGGGACAATTGGTTTGTTTTGAAATTTTGGTGGGAATAAAAGGTACTTCAAGGTAAACCACAGAGGGATCTACCAGACTATTGGGCCATGGAGTCAACTTCTTGGCAAGCAGAGCTAGGAAATAAGGTCAAAAGAGAAAATGTACTAAGGGAAGGGTAGTTGACCTTCAAAGGGTTTTGAATAGGATTTTTGATGAAATGACAAGATCTGAACAAAATGTAAATTAAGAATCTTTAAGTTATAGAAATGAGGATGAAATAAAGGGGTCAAACAGGGACTAAGAGCATTTAAGAATTCTTAAGTCTGGTTATTAGCAAAAAACATATCAATGAATAACTAGTAAAAAACAGGGAGATTTTGAAATTGATACTGTATAAATCCTCCTAGTTAATCATTCAAGATAGAAAACATGTAAATTTATGTATTGAATTTATAAAGATAAACAGTGAAAACAGAAAAATACTTGACTTATCTGATCAGCACAAGAATCCTGAGTTATGATGTCTGTTTGACTTAATTCTAGATTGTTTCTTTACAAATAAACTCACACAAACTCCAAAGTATTCATAAAAAATGTCTATAGTAGTCTTCACAAATTTTATTCCACACAAAATACATCAAAGAGTGAAGTATTTATACAAATTTTAAACTAGAATATCTTGAAAAAATATCAAGATTGGTTCACAAATATCTCCAACTGTTTTACATAAATAGAACTTAAGTAAAGGACACTCAAGACTAATGCATCTATTTGGCACTATTTTTTATAGATAGGTGATGACAAAGAGGAGAATTTGAATTTGATCCAACTCTTAGTTGATGATGAGACATCCAAGTCACTAACTGTTTCCTTTCTTTGTGCATTCTGCTCGAAAAATTATGCAAAATTGGGGTCCAATGATATCTTTGTATTTCTCAATCCGAAATAGATATCTAAAAAATTAATGAGGTTATTGTCGATAAATATGTTTGTGAGATACGCCTCTTTCAATTCCATAAAATTATGCTCCAATTGTCCACAATAGGCTCTGCAAAAATATGTGTAAAACAGAGTTTTACAGAGTCTGAACAATAATCTGTAACGATGTGCATGTATCTCTCATTCTGAAATAACTGTGCAAAAAGTGAGATAATTTTTTTTAGATGGGTCTCTTAGGAACAAAAACCTCCTTCAGTTTTGTAAGATGTATTTTTTATTGGCTATAATCTTCTCTGCAACATGATGAATTAACAAGAATTTTCTGCAAACAGTGCTCTCCAATATTGTATAATATTTCCCAATCCATAAGGGCTGTTAGAAAAGTGAGAGAATTTTTTGTACATGGACCTCTTAGGAACATAAACCTCCTTCAGTTTTGCAAAATTCATCTTGGATTGGTCACAATAGTTTATGAAAAACAATGACTTAAACAGGAAATTTGTGCAAAAAATGTTCCTTCTTGTTATGTTTTCATCTTTTCACCTTTTTTTTTCTTTTAACTGTTTTAATTTCACATTGGATAAAATTCATTGTTGGTGAAAGTATTTTCACCTCTTTTTACCATTTACTGCCTCTGTATTTAATTTTACTATTTACCTTTGACTGCTCTGTAACTTTGTTTTAACTTTCACTCTGACTTTTACCTGATACACTTTAACCACTGATGCTCTTTGACTATTATGTTTTCAATGTCATTGTGAATTCTAGTTTCACTTTTACCATTCACTATGCAAACTTCATCATTCTGATCTCTCTCTGACTTGATTTTATTATTTCTTTATATACAAAATGTTTGTTGAATGAAGCTGTTGAGTTAAAATATGAGAATTTGGAGCAAAGAATTTTGTCAACTAGTATTGAAACTGCTGGCCCCAATCCATATTCTAATAATAACCTGCAAAAATCAAACAATTTTTTAATGAAATCTAGTTCTGCAAGGAGATGATTGAAGGCTTTTTTGAAAGTCCTGTGGAATGGGATCTGTCTGTGGAGGTTTTAACTCTATTTTTTAGGCATTCTTAGGCTTACTTCTGCAATATTAGATTGTTTTCAGGAGTAATTTATTTTAATAGAGGGATAATTGAGCTAATCTGGCTAAGGATAATCTCTTTTGATCTTTCTTTGCTCAAATTAGGCTTCTGAGAGATGAAAACTGGGCTAAGACAGGAAATAGGGTTTCCTAAATGGTATAAATGTGGAAAAGAAGTCTTTTAATCAATCTGTAGGCCTTTACACTTCTTCTGTATTCGGAATTGGTCTTCAAGGGTTAAAAGATGATGTAAACTGAGGATTTTTTACTTTGAGAGGCTGACAGAGGAATTCAAGCTTGCTGAAAAATGGCCATGGTTTGGCCTGTTTTTGGGCAATTTAAATGGCAGATTCTCTTATCTTAGTCTCTTTCAGTTCACAGATGGTATAATTTTGAAGGTTTGCAGGTAAAAATACTGAAAAATACCTCTTCTGTAGGTTTTTGACAGATAAGAGGGTTTCTGGTGGCCTTGGCTTTAAATGGATCCTGTGACCGAGTGGAAAATTTCAAAGCCTTTTAAAGGCATTCACTGTGGTAAAATTTTGCTTCAAGGAGAAAAATTGACTATCAAAGGTTTAAATTTAATTCACAGGGTCTGGGCGCATTTTTCATAATAGGCGAGGGGGTAAACAATACATAAAACGATGAGAAATTAAGGTAAAACCTTAGATATTTGTCGAAATATGTATCATTTATTGCAGGTCAAAATCAAATGGCGGGAGTGGTTTTTGCATTGAAGGCGAAACAATAAGTGGTTATTGCATTGCTCCTAAGTGGTAAGCAGTTTTTCCCTTTTGGAACGGGATCCAGTAGAATTGAGACACGTAGCATATGGTGGTTTCACGAAACAACTTTTATCGCGTTATTTCTCATGAACTTTGTTCGATCACTTTTGGGATGCGATATTGAATATACGCCATTGGATTTGATTGAATGATGTGAATGGTTGATATGCATCGGGAAGTTGCAGGACAAGGGAAAGTGGGACTCGGGTTCACTATCAACCATTGATTCGATATGGATGATCAATGATTAATAATTAACGTGATGGGAATGGTGTAAAAAAGGAATGGTTTATCACGTTAGATTTGGACCGTAGGATCAAGGCGAGGATTGGTGATCAGGCAGTTATGATTTATTTAATCACAACGAGGAAGGATGAGGCATGAGGCCAAATGGTCGCATTGAGCGTGGATCGTCGGATTGGAAATGTAAGGATGATCGGAGGGTTGAGGATGAGCACGAGGGCGCTGAATTATTTAATGAAACTTATGTATAAAATGAGTTGATACATAAAGTAAAGTGAATGGGGCGGGTTATAAATGATTTAACCAAGGTTTGATATTTATATGAAACATGAGGTTTCACATATTATGAAGGGGAAAAAGCTTAAGACAAAAATAAGCTTAGGCTTTTTAACCTTGGGTTAAGGATAATTGGGGAAGGGTACAATGATGTAAGTATTTTTGTGCGTTATTTTAAATACACAGAATGTAAATAAAATGCGCTTTTTTGTATTATTTAAATTTATTATATGATTTTAGACTACGGAGGGGTGTAAAAACCATAGGGGAAAGGGGTATATTTTTATAGGTATTTTTGTGTCAAAGGGGTAATTTCGGGATGTTATTTCAACATGTGATTAATATTTTTGACATAAAAGCATATAATAAGGGGGTTTTTGGAATATTAAATAAAAATACGTTATATTAATAGGACTAGGATATTTGATAGGGAGTTAATAAAATAGGTTAAGTGTTAATATGAAAGGGGACAATGAATACTCAAAATTTCATAAATATAACTAAGGAAAGTGAAAATTAGAATAAAGCTTAATTTTCATAATTCCTTCACTTTTACTTAGTATATCATGTTTTTTGAGGGTGTTATTCTTTGTAAAATGAGGGAAGTTAATTAAATGGGCCTTTATGTAACATTTAACCAAGAAAAGAGTTCTTACTTATGAAGTAAAATGGTGATGAGTGTATGGAGGGGTAAATGGTGAAAATTTCCGGGATTAACATGGAAACTTAACATTTTCAACTAGTCAGTCATTGAGCCTTGGGTCCGGTCCCAACAGAAGTCAAGGAAATGCCTTGAGCCTCTTTAACTGATAGTTTAGAATATCAAATTACTATTGGGAGGGGAAATTAGTTATTTAGAGCCTGGTGAAATATATTTACAATGATGTTTCCCAACTTCTTCTACCTACTCAGTTATAGCTTCTAACATTTTTTTCTTCCATTTTGATCAGGTGCATTTAAGCTAGCAACCTTAAAACATTTTTTTCTTTTTTGAAAGCAGTAAACTATCTAATTCTACACTTATTTCATCCAAGAATCTGGATTAAACTGTTGGATTATTTTTTTTTCTACCTAACTACTGAATTTTCATGATTAAACTGTATGAAAATTCTTTGGTTCACTATCTACAACATTTGAAATTGAAATATGACAAGTCAAGATTAAATTGTTCAACTCATCACAGATTATGGCATTTATTGACACTCTGCCATAATCAACTGTAAAAAGTAAAAATAGTGGCACTTATATTTGCACACTTTCATGTTTTATTCATCTTTTTTCTTTTGGGGTATATTATTTTTCTAAGTACTTTGATTTTTCTTTTAGGACTTTTACCCTGTTTTTGATTTTTTGATTTTTGTTTTTTACAAAATATGGGAAAATAACTTGCAGAAGGAAAAGTTTGTACATATTTACAAGACTACCATCAGTCAATTCAAAATTATGAATCCTATATTTATAGGTTGATAACATCAGCTTCACTTGGGGATGGCATTTCCTGGTGAAATGTCAAGAACTTTGAGATCAGTAGCCTTGAATTTTTAACCTCGATGATCCTGTAACTGTCTTTTGATTTCTGTAAACTGAAATCTGATCTGAAACTAAAACAACACAAAACAATTTTCAAACCAGCTTATAGATCTTAAACTCTTTAGGACCTCATCCTTGGCTTTAAATCTTAATGAAAAACTAGCTGAAAATTAAAAACTAAAAAAAAAAATGCTCAAAATTCTGAGCTTATTGGCACTCATCTACCTACTCTAATCTACTAAAAATCTTATTGAATCAGGTAATACAAAAATTCCAATGAAGCCAATCAAGTAGCTGTAAAAATAAATGGATAACTTGACTACTTGTGATTAGAATTGGAAGTATATTATGATCATGTGCCTTTATAATAAATAATATGATGTGTAAAGGCCACCTTTGATGTATTTGATCCTTATAAAGAAAACATGTTTATAGATTTGGGCTAAAAAGATTCTCCATATAATCTGATATAGGATCAATAAAATCATGATGTATGTTATTTACTTCTAGGCCTTCAATGACTAATTGTTCAGCTGAATTATGAATATTAAACCATGAAA
Source organism: Pinus albicaulis (assembly GCA_034641835.2). Classification (NCBI taxonomy): domain Eukaryota; kingdom Viridiplantae; phylum Streptophyta; class Pinopsida; order Pinales; family Pinaceae; genus Pinus; species Pinus albicaulis. Next base: position 1,280,040,761 of record CM076572.1, read on the forward strand.
CTATTTCTTCAGTCTTGTGTTTGAAAGAATAATCATCTTCAATATGCATGGCAAAAGGTATTACAATTCCTTCTTGCTTTGGAGAAGGAATATTTTCAAAGAATTCTTTAGGATTTCGGAAACTGTATGACTGAATTTGAGAATGCAAAAGTTTGATTTCAGTTTCATAATTTTTAGAAATTATATCAAGAAGCCATTTTTTAACCCGGGGAGAACATTTTATTGATTTAAAAATAAGAAAGAGAACTTTTAGAAAATCCTCATCAAAATAAAAATATAATATCTCATCCTTCAAACTAGCTATTGTTTGTTCTATGAAGTTATCTTGAATTTGAAGAACATAATTATCATCATACTGATCATACTTAGGAAAATCCTCAAAAAAAGGAATGTCATCAATCACATACATTAGATGAGTAGATTTTCTTTCTGGCAATCCTGATAGATCTAGATTAGTTTGATTGCATTCTGTTCGAAAATCATCGTTCTTAGTATGAATCCTTCGTCGAAGTGTACGAAAAAGGACCACTTTAGCTACGCATAACTAATAGCCCTAACAACAATAGTGGCTGCCAAACATCTTTAGATCTGCGGTTAGTAATAAAAATGCTGCAACAACCAGATCTATAAATGGAAAGACATTAAGCAGTAAAGTAAAGGGTTTGCTCCATGCATCCAACAGACAAGACAAGAACACAATTTTTTGAAAGAATTTTTATATTACAGGGCACCTGGGAGGAAAACAAGAAGGTGTATCCGGCTCTCCTCAATGGGATGGGTTCTTTGTAGTCCTCAGCACTTCAGATCTAAGCTTTCTCTCTCTTGTAGGTGTAGAAAACCCAATGCAAAAAGTAGAGCTCAAAGGGAGCAAAATGGTAGAAAATGGTGACCAAGTGTATAGATCCAGAGTGATCTAATAGGCAACAAAAGGTGAAGAATGATGGGGAAAACCCTCCTATTTATAACAAAATATTGGGTCATTCTAAATCTTGGTGCATGATTAAAATAATGTTAACCAAATCTAGATCCACCTTTTATGGAATACTTTATTATATTTGTTGGAGGGAAAGGGTCTTTGACTTGGGTCAAAATCCCTTGATTAGTCAAAAATAAATAAATAAATGATTTATTTATCTTTTTAAGGAAGTGGTTGGAAGATAATCAAATAAATAATGATTTATTTAATTATTTGTGGGTGATTTGGTCATATTTAACATGGAATATTATCTAAACAAGATTTAAATAATTATTCCTAGAAATTAATAAGATAAATAAAGGTTTATCTAATTAATTTCTTTGATTTTGGGTTAAACATGACTGGGAATAATAATTAAATTATGGTTTAATTAATTATTCCATGAGGAAAATCAAACAAATATAGGTTTGTTTAATATTTCCTTCTGGGGTTTCCTGTTTTAACATAGTGAAGGCAATTTTACTTAGGGTAAAGTTGGTCTTACATGGTGTACTTGGGTCCATCTAATGAGAATAGGTTAGATGACAAAATGGGTAAATAGTCGTCTATAAATTATTCATAAGGAGAGGGCCTTTGATGTATCAACCAATCTAATATATATTAAAAAACTTACTTAATAAGAAAGAACATAATGTCTTGGATTAATATCCAAGTTGAAAGCCTTATCTTTCCATTATTGTTCTTCTAGGTTCATTCCTCCAGTGGAGTCTTGATTGTGAAATTGGTGTGGAATCGCCAGGTGGATGATTTTAACCTTTGCGTGTATGATCACTGTCCACCATCATAGATCAGATCTGAACCTGTAAAATATTTTTGAAGAAAAGGGTTATTCTTCCCCAGTGGAGTCGCCATTATGTTATCACTCTAGTAAATTTTCTATCAGAAATATTTAAAACTTTGTAACTTACTAGAGGTAATCAAGAACCTCTTTTGAAATCTAGGATCTAGCCTTCCTAAATTCCAGAGAGGGATCTCTCCTCAAGATTAATCTTGATTTTTGTTATTAAATTTTAGGCTAGGTATGATTGAATAATTGGTTTGTTTTGAAAGTTTGGTGGGAATAAAATATACTTCAAGGTAAACCACAGAGGGATCTACCAGACCATTGGGCTATGGAGTCAACTTCTTGGCAAGCAGAGCTGGGAAATAAGGTCAAAAGAGAAAATGTACTAAGGGTAGGGTAGATAACCTTCAAAGGGTTTGGAATAGGATTTTTTATGAAATGACAAGATCTGAACAAAAGGGAAATTAAGAATCCTTAAGTTACATAAATGAAAATAAAAGAAAGGAGTCAAACAGGGACTAAGAACATTTAAAAATTCTTAAGTCCGATTATCAACAGAAAACATGTCAATGAATAACTAGTAAAAAACAGGGATATTTTCACACTAATCCTAGTTAATCATTTAAGACAGAAAACATGTAAATTTACGTATGGAACTTAGAAAGATAAACAATGAAAACAGGAAAATACTTGACTTATCTGATTAGCACAAGAATCCTGAGTTATAATGTCTGTTTGACTTAGTTCCAGTTTTTTGCTTTACAAATTGACTCACACAAACTCCAATGTATTCAACCAAAATGTCTATAGTAGTATTGAAAAATTTTATTGCACACAAAATAATTCAAAGAGTGAAGTAGATATACAAATTCTAAACTAGAATATCTTGAAAAAATATCAAGATTGGTTCACAAATATCTCCAATTGTTTTACATAAATAGAAATTAAGTAAAGGACACTCAATAATAATGCATCTATTTGGAACTATTTTTTATGGATAGGTGATGACAAAGAGGAAAATTCAAATTTGATCCAACTCTTAGTTGATGATGAGGCATCCAAGTCACTAACTATTTCCTTTCTTTGTGCATTCTGCTCCAATAATTCTGCAAACTTGGGGCCCAATGATATCTTTGTATTTATAAATCTGAAATAGATATGTAAAAAATGAAAGCGGTTATTGTAGATAAATATGTTGGTGTGATAAACCTCTTTCAGTTCCCTATCATTATGCTCTAACTGTACACAATAGGCTCTGCAAACAGATGTGTAAAATAGAGTTTTACAGAGTCTGAAAAATAGCCTGTAAATATGTGCATGTATATCTCATTCTGAAATAACTGTGCAAAAAGTGAGATAGGGTTTTTTAGATGGATCCCTTAGGAACACAAAAGTCCTTCAGTTTTGTAAGATGTATTTTCTATTGGCTAAAATATTCTCTGCAACATGATGACTTAACAGGATTTTTCTACAAACAGTGCTCTCCAATATTGTTTAATATTTCCCAATCCATAAGGGCTGTTAGAAAAGTGAGAGAGGTTTTCTTAAATGGACCTCTTAGGAACATAAACCTCCTTTAGTTGTGAAAAATTCATCTTGGATTGGTCACAATATGTTCTGCAAAAAAATGATGTAAACAAGAAATTTGTGCAAAAAATGTTCCTTCTTGTTATGTTTTCATCTTTTCACCTTTTTGTTCTTTTAACTGTTTTACTTTCACATTGGATAAAATTCATTGTTGGTGAAAGTATTTTCAGCTCTTTTTACCATTTACTGCCTTTTTATATACTTTTACTATTTACCTTTGACTGCTTTGTAACTTTGTTTTAACTTTCACTCTGACTTTTACCTGATACACTTTAAACATTGATACTCTTTGACTGTTATGTTTTCAGTGTCATTGTGAATTATGATTTCACTTTTACCATTCACTGTGCAAACTTCATCATTTTGATCTCTCTCTAACTAGATTTTATTCTTTCTTTGTATACAAATTTTTTGTTGAATGAAGCTATTGAGTTAAAATATGAGAATTTGGAGCAAATAATTTTGTCAACTAGTATTGAAACTGTTGGCCCCAATCCATATTCTGATAATAACCTGCAAAAATCAAACAATTTGTTAATGAAATCTAGGTCTGCAGGGAGGTGATTGAAGGCTTTTTTGAAAGTCCCATGGAATGGGATCTGTCTGTGGAGGTTTTAACCCTGTTTTTAAGGAATTCTTAGGCTTACTTCTGCAAGATTAGATTTTTTGCAGGAGTAATTTATTTTAATAGAGGGATAATTGAGCAAATCTAGCTAAGGATAATCTCTCTTGAGCTTTCTTTACTCAAATTAGGCTTCTGAGAGATGAAAAATGGGCTAAGATAGGAAACATGGTTTCCTGAATGGTACAAATGTGGAAAATAAGTCTTTTAATCAATCTGTAGGCCTTTACACTTCTTCTATGTTCAGAATTGGTCTTCAAGGGTTAAAAGATGATGTAAAATGAGGAATTTTTACTTTGAAAGGTTGACAGAGGAATTTAGGTTTCTTGAAAAAATGGCCAGGGTTTGGCCTATTTTTGGGGAATTTAAATGGAAAATTCTCTTATCTTAGTCTCTTTCAATTCACAGATGGTATAATTTTGAAGGTTTGCAGGTCAAAATACTGAAAAATACCTCTTCTACTAGTTTTTGACATACGAGAGGGTTTCTAGTGGCTTTGGCTTTAAATGGATCTTGTGACCAAGTGGAAAACTTCAAAGTCTTTTGAAGGCAGTCACTGTGGTAAAATTTCGCTTCAGGGAGAAAATTTGACTATCAAAGGTTTAAATTTCATTCACAGGGTCTGGGCACATTTTTCATAACAGGCGAGGGGGTAAACAATACATAAAACGATGAGAAATTAAGGTAAAACCTTAGATATTTGTCGTAATATGTATCATTTATTGCAGGTCAAAATCAGATGGCGCGAATGGTTTTTTCATTGAAGGCGATACAATTAGTGGTTATCGCATTGCTCCTAAGAGGTAAGCAGTTTTCCCCTTTTGGAACGCAATCCAGTAGAATTGAGACACGTATCATATTGTGGTTTCACGAAACAAATTTTATCATGTTATTTCTCATGAACTTTGCTCGATCACTTTTGGGATGCGATATTGAATATACGCCGTTGGATTTGATTGAACGATGTGAATGGTTGAGATACATCGGGAAGCTGCAGTACAAAGGAAAGTGGGACCCAGGTTCACTGTCAGCCATTGATTCGATAGGGATGATCAACGGTTAATAATTAACACGATGGGAATGGTGGGACAAAGGAATGGTTTATCTCGTTAGATTTAGACCGTAGGATCAAGGCGAGCATTGGTGATGAGGCGATTATGATTTAATCACGACGGGGAAGGATGAAGCATGAGGCCAAATGATCGCGTTGAGCATGGATCGGCGGATTGGAAATGTAAGGATGATTGGAGGGTTGAGGATGAGCGCAAGAGCACTGAATTATTTAATGAAACTTATGTATAAAATGATTTTATACATAAAGTAAAGTGGATGGGGTGGGTTATAAATGATTTATCCAAGGTTTGATATTTATATGAAACATGAGGTTTCACATATTATGAAGGGGAAAAAGCTTAAGACAAAAATAAGCTTAGGCTTTTTAACCTTGGGTTAAGGATAATCGGGGAAGGGTACAATGATGTAAGTATTTTTGTGCATTATTTTAAATACACATAATGTAAATAAAATGCATTTTTTTGTATTATTTATATTTTATTATATGATTTTAGACTACGGAGGGGTCTAAAAACCATAGGGGAAAGGGGTATATTTTTATAGTTAGTTTTGTGTCAAAGGGGTAATTTCGGGATGTTATGTCAACATGTGATTAATATCTTTGACACAAAAGCATATAATAAGGGGGTTTTTGGGATATTAAATAAAAATAAGTTATATTAATAGGACTAGGATATTTGATAGGGAGTTAATAAAATAGGTTAAGTGTTAATATGAAAGGGGACAATGAATACTCAAAATTTCATAAATATAACTAAGGAAAGTGAAAATTAGAATAAAGCTTAATTTTCATAATTCCTTCGCTTTTACTTAGTATATCATGTTCTTTGAGGGTGTTATGCTTTGTAAATTGGGGGGAAGTTAGTTAAATGGGCCTTTATGTAACATTTAAGAAAGAAAAGAGTTCTTACTTGTGAAGTAAAATGGTGATGAGTGCATGGAGGGGTAAATGGTGAAATTTTTTGGGATTAATATGGAAACTTAAAATTTTCAACTAGTTAGTAATTGAGCCTTGGGTCTGGCCCCAACAAAAGTCAAGGAAATGCCTTGAGCCTCTTTGATTGATAGTTTAGAATATAAAATTGCTATGGGGAGGGGAAATTAGTTATTTATAGCCTAGTGAAATATATTTACAATGATGTTTCCCACCTTCTTCTACCTACTCAGTTATAGATTCTAACATTTTTTTCTTCCATTTTGATCAGGTGCATTTGAGATAGCAACCTTAAAACATTTTATTCTTTTTTGAAAGCAGTAAACTATCTAATTCTACACTTATTTCATCCAAGAATCTAGATTAAACTACTGGATTATTTTTTTCCCTACCTAGCTACTAAATTGTCATGATTAAATTGTATGAAAATTCTTTGGTTCACTATCTACAACATTTGAAATTGAAAGATGACAAGTCAAGATTAAATTGTTCAACTCATCACAGATTATGGCATTTATTGACACTATGCCATAATCAATTGTAAAAATTAAAAGTAGTGGCACTTAGACTTGCACACTTTCATGTTTTATTCATCTTTTTTCTTTTGGGGTATATTATTTTTCTAAGTCCTTTGATTTTTATTTTAGGACTTTTACCCTCTTTTTTATTTTTCTTATTTTTTGTTTTTTACAAAATATGGGAAAATAACTTGCAGAAAGAAAAGTTTGTACATATTTACAAGACTACCATCAGTCAAGTCAAAATTATGAATCCCATATTTATAGGTTGCTAACATTGTGTACCAATACTACTGGAACAGAGAAAGAACTTTGACTAGGTTGAATTATACCAGCCTCTAGCATTCAGCAATCATACGTTCAATCTCACTATTTTGAGCATAAGGATATCTGTAAGGCTTTGTTGGGGCCCTTGTTTTGAATTTTGAATAAAGAATAGATTTTTGGGTTGCGGATCGACACATGGCAGCCGCAACCAAGCCACTACTATGGTGAGTAGCGGAGCTACCGAGGTTGCGGGGGAACATGACATAGCTGAAGAAGCTGATGCAGATAAGTACAGACAAAGAGAAGATATAGTAGAGGATGGCCGAGAGCAGAGCTCATAGACAACAAGAGAGAAGCTGGAATCAGCTGAAGAATAACACAAGAGGAACTAGCGGTTGTGATGGCGGGTGAATAAATAGCCGTCATCTGGTCGAAAGAAGAGAGGAATGCAGAGCGATTGAAGAGGATCGAGCTGATGCTGCAGGAGAGATATTTCCCGAGCATGATATCTTTGTAGTTCCTAGGCTTCTCTTATCTGTCTTTCTATCTTATGAGACATCTGTAACATAATTGTAAGCTCTTCCTATGGAAGCAATGTAACTATGGATCTGGCTGAAAGTTATTAATATACTAATAGGTTGTTGTATTATTATATGAGTTACATCCATGCATGATGTTCATGGTGTCTTAAAATTTTATTTTCTTAGTATCTGTTCAATCTTTTGAATGTTCTTGCGGATAAGATGATATTTATGCAATCAATTCTATATTAATCACGAATTGTGGATCCTTCCACCACTATTGATCTATTTCCCTTCTGCATGTGGTCGCAACACGCCTCGGGTGAGACTCTCTTCTCTCCGGAGTAGGGTGACAATGCCGGTGTGGTTCTAGACTATAGCAGATTCCCTTGTTGGCCCCAATCTCTGAACCCGGGTCTTGCCTGCGAGACCTGTTTCTTCACCAACAAATGGTTCTGTTGCCAAGACCCTACACATTATGACGGGAAATAGATCATGGTATCAAGGGTCTTTGAAGGAGAAATACGGAGATGGTGGGATAACCATCTGGACCATTTTATTGCTCAGCAAGTGGAGCTGACGAATCAGAAGGAGAGAGTGCTCAAGGATCTCATCCTTTTCTTGGATTCCACCAGTGATACCTATGAGATCCTCTGGGGAAAATTCCGTAGTGACCTCTATAATTGGTTTCAGAGGTTGTAAACCAAGGTGCCTAGGGATAACTTGTGAAAGATCCAATGCAAGTGGGTGCACCGAGATCTGGTGGCCCTGCATTGGCTGGATACTGAGTTGACCCATGCGGTGGATTTCTGGGTAGCGACTACTTTGGATGGATATATTGTGGAGTTTGCCACAAAATTATACCAATCCTTCTCTAAGGCCGAGGTTTTCTTCCAATATGGGCTAAGAGGGAAGTTTCTTAAGGAAATTACATTGTGGATTAAGGCCCTGATGATGGACGAAGGGTTGATGGAATTCCGAAAATTGAGCATGGAAGTGTAAACCTCCAGTGCTGGGGGAAGGGCCGAAGGGACAAATTCCATGTGAAGTGTGAAGCAGGGTAGTGGGGGAATGGATGTTGAGGCCGCAAGGAGGTTGAGGGAGTGATTTGCATATTGGAGGGCGCAGATTTCCAACAGGTGGCGAGAAAGGGTGATGCGGGAGTTGAAACGACGGGGAAACAATAGGAAGAATCAAGAGGAGGCACCTCAGAGGATAGGAAACATGGACACTCAGGAAAATACCCTGGAGAGGGAAGGGACCGTTGTGGGAGTGTAGCGGGTGCATGGGAGCCCAGCTAGGAGAGAAATGGAGACGACGAATGATGAAGATGATGCAGATGTGCAGCCCGAAGAAATTTCTGATGGTGAATGGTACATCGTGATGCAGTGGTTGTTTCAAGAGTGCACATCATTCATCTCTCCAGGTATTCCTACTTCCCAGAGTTTGCACAACAAGGATCCCTACCTTCCCCTGGTACTCTATAAACCTTTAAGTAATATTTTGGTTAAGTTACAAGCATTGAGTCGATTGCACAATAGTTCATTGTTGGCAGTGACACACGTTAATAGCAACGTTACTAGTAGTATTACAGTTCCTAGTGGTATAGTCACCCAACCAGGACCCGAAGGGTTTATTCTAGTCACACCTTCGCAAGTAAATATGGTTGGTTCCTTCACTCGGTATCCAGAATTTTCTGGCCGAGGCAACGATGATGTGGAGCAACACTGGTATCTTTGTGAAGCCATATGGAGGGCTCGGCAGATGCCAGATGCAGGGAAGCTAATAGAATTCCAAACCACACCCAGAGAAAGGGCTCTGTGATGGTTCATAAAGTGGTCAGAGGCCCACCTAAATCCAGCCATCATGGACGTTAAGCAGGATTTTGTCTGAGAATTTAAGCTCCCCCAAACAGACCAGCAGGGTCTGTCTGAGCTCTGGGAGATTAAGCAGAAAGAAGGAGAGACTGCATGGGAGCTGATGCATCGGTTCAAGGAAGTGATTGGGAAACTAAGCTACCCAATCGACCCAAACCATCAGAGGGACTGGTTCAACAATGCTCTGCTTCTCTTGACACGAACCCCCCTCACCCAACAGAAGATCGACAATTTGCAGGATGCTCTAGAGCAGGATATGAAGATAGAAGCAATGGCGGGCTACCCTCAAAAATATCGGGGAGGGTCGGCCCCGCAGGATCCTTCCTTAGTGGGATTGCAACATCAGATTTCCAGTTTGACTGAAAAACTTAAGGAGATGCAGCCTATAAGACCAGCCAGATCGAACGTTTGGTGCACTCACTGCCTGGTTGAAGGGCACGTAGCAACTGAGTGTCCTCGGTTGCGTGGCTCGGGTGTGGGGCCCTCAGTCGCGGAAATACAGGGGGGTCCACCTAGTGGGGGTGGCACGTTTATGAATCTGCAGGGGGTCTATCAGTCGCAAAAACCTTACGTGGGGTTCCCACCTCAACCAAACTAGCCCGCCACAGAATATTGCGAAATTTTCCAAACGATGGGTCATCAACCTCGGACGTGTCCAATATTGTATAAGTAATCCAATATCCCAAACAACGTATATGATGAGTTTTGTGCTTCCACGACTCACGACACTAAACAGTGTAGAGCTCTCAACGCACTGGCGGATTGATTGGACCGACCCTCCTATAGGGTGAATGAGGCTTCCAGGGGCAGAGGAGGAGGAATGCCTGGAGGCCGCACAGGGGGAAGGGGCCTGCTGAAATGCTACAACTATTACCAGGAGGGTCATGTGGCCTGGGAATTCCCCATTCCCAGGCACCCATGGTGTTCCCAGTGCCACGTGAACACCCATGTGACAGAGGACTGCCCTGAACTTATCAAGAAGTGGGAGGAACGAGCATGGTAGAGGGGCAAGAATCTGGTAAACTCCAAGCCTCAGGGAATCGCAACTCCGACCATGTAGAATGTAGCTATTGTGACGTGAGGTGGAAAGAAGACGAGGGGGGGATGCTCGCGAGAAGGAGCCGGTACGCAGGATCCGGCCCGCCTCCCCGAAACAAATGATCTGGCCGGAAATACAGAAGAAGTTCTTCCAGGAGGCGGTGGAGAAATTTTCTCAGCTGGGGGGAGCCAACGACCTTGAGGTACCCATGACGACCGATACCAGGGAACAGGGCATCCCAGGGGCCCTGATTGAGGAATGGCTCCAGTCATTCCTCAAGATTGTTGACAATGCTTTGATGCGGGAACAACTCAAGCATACCTTGGAGGACGTATTGTAAGGGAATACAGGGACGAGGGAACCTTTGAACACAGCACCTCAGTATGTACAGTGGGTCAAGTAGAACAAGCGAAGAATGGGAAAAGAGTTCCGGCTCAACATGCAGGTTGTCGGATTTCAGATCAACAACACCATGCTTGACTTAGGATCTGACGTCAATATCCTGTCGCGAAAGACATGGGAGGCTCTTGGGCGGCCCCGGCTGACCTACTCACCAATCCAGCATAGGATGGTGAACCAGTACTGCATTGTGCTGATTGGCCGACTTGAAGGTGTTGAGGTCAACATTGCAGGGGTAAAGACCTACATAGACTTTGAGGTCATTGATATTATGGGAGATAAGGATCCTTACCCTGCACTGCTAGGCATCGACTGGGCTTTTGAGAATTATTCCATCATCAAACTCAAGAAGGAGCTAATGATTTTCGAAGATGGAGAAGTCTGAGTCACTCAACCTCTCAACCCCTATCAGGGTCCACGATATACAGAAACTTTGGATAATCAGGAGGATGCTTAGATGTTGGAAAACCTTTATTAGATGACGGCGGGGAAGCGAGAGGATTATATTAACCCAACCGCAACCGGATCTGTCAGCTGGCGCAGTGCCCAGAGCTCAGAGTTGGGATTGGAACTAGCCTGGGAAGACTGGCAGCAAGGTGGGTATGAAACCAGCACGTGGTGATGTGCCAACATTGCCAGAGTCCGTTGGATTGGTGCTGAGATCAAGGGGTACCCCACCCTGTCAAACATGCAAGCCGTAAATACCTTCATTGCAAAGGTAGAAGACATGGTACCAGAAGGAAGTAGGATACCACTTTTGGATGTAGCCCTACAGTCCACATCATCCAGGTGGTGGAAAAATCACCGCAACAACCTGTCGCAGTGGAGTTGTGTGGCGGAGGCTTTAAGGGCGTGGTTCAAAGAAGACGAAGGCCCTTGAAGCAGGAATAGGTACCAAGGGACTTCCGATCCGAGGGACCACCTGAGGACCTGTGAGGAGAAGTGGAAAAGTATAGGGTACCCGGAAGAGCTATGGGTATATCGGTTCGTCCACTCCTTAGATACCATCCCCCATGCCTAGTACTTAGAGGAAGAGAGAAAAATAGGGACTAGCTCCTAGCAGGAAGTCATGGAAAAATTTGTTCGGTGCTTTTCCTTCGAAGGGGAGATAGAGCTGGTGTCCCAGGCATTATAGGCCATCAAGTGGGTACTATTTCTCCATGATCCAGGGACCAACGTAAGCACATTAGAATTACATCCCGAGGCTAGGCGTGAGATGGCTTTCCAACAGATCGACGACGATCCAGAAGATGATAGTTTGGAGGACCTAAGGCACCTATATTTTGAAGAGAAGGAAGGCGAGCGGAACATCAAAGAAGAGCCGACCACTGAAGGTGTCCATCTACTCCCACTGAAGACAAAGAAGCTAAACATCGGCACGGAGGAAAAACCCAAACTGGCTACAGTTGGGGACTACTGGGACGAGGAGACAATAAAGGAAATTTTCAGCCTCCTCCAGGAATACGAAGATTTATTCCCTTCATCGGTTGCAGACATAAAGGGCATCAAAGGGGACCTTAGAGAAATGCATATTGTGTTGAAACTGGACGCTAGGCCCGTGAAGCATCGACCTTATTGGTTGAACCCGTGGATCAAAGAAAAGGTCAAGATGGAGATCGATAAAATGCTGACAGCGGGTCTAATCTTCCCTGTGGAAGAAGCCGAGTGGATGAGTCCCATCGTCATTCAGAATAAGAAGGGAAAGTCAGAAATCTATGTCTGTGTCAACTACCGAAGTTTGAACAATGCTTGCATCCATGAACCATTTCCCACTCCGTTCAGCGACGAGGTGTTGGACCATGTTGCGGGGAATGAGGCCTACTCCTTCACTGATGGATTTTCGGGTTACCATCAAGTGCGCATTGCGGAAGAGGACAAAATGAAGATGACATTCACCACCGAGTGGGGTTCGTCTGCATACCATGTGATGCCATTCGGGTTGAAGAACGCTCCCACTGTGTTTTCCTGGATCGTCATTGCTGCTTTCCGGGAGTACATTCATAAGTTCCTGGAAGTCTACATGGAAGATTGGACCGTTTACAGTTTGCTAAAAGACCACGCCACCCTGCTACACATCATGTTTGATTGGTGTCGACAGTTGCAGATTTCCCTGAACTTGAATAAATGTATCTTCACGGTTCCCTTCAGAACGCTATTAGGACATGTGGTATGCAAGCAAGGGGTCTGCATCAACCCTGCCAAGGTAGCTGTGATCGTCCACATGGAAGCCCCAGAAACGGTGAAGCAGTTGTAGGCATTGCTAGGGCACACAAGTTATTACAAACGGTTCATCCAGAATTACGCAAAGATCACTGCTCCTCTGGAAAAGTTATTGCGAAAGTCAGAAGTGTTCTAGTGGATGGATGAGTGCAGGAAGGCCCTTGCCCTTGACACTTTGAAGGAGAAGCTAGAAATGGCGCCCATTCTAGTTCACCCAGATTGCGATAAGCAGTTCCACGTGCATATCGATGCTTCTAGTATTGCACTTGGGGCTGTCTTGGCGTAACCAGGGGAGACGACAGTTGACCACCCAGTCTACTTTGCCAGCTACAAACTGTCTAATGCAAAGAAAAATTACACCACCACGGAGAGGGAGGCCCTCAAAATGGTGTACTCACTCCAGAAGTTCTGCCACTATATTCTAGGAGGTAAGTTCAAGTTTTTTACTGATCACTTCGCATTGAAGTACTTGGTCAATAAGCCTGTTTTGGAAGGACGGATCTGTCGGTGGCTTCTACTCTTCCAAGAATTCACCTTTGAAGTGATCGTCAAGCCTGGGAGGTTGAATGTTGGGCCTGATCACTTATCTAGGTTGGAAACAGGGGAGAACAATGACTCTCTCGATGATCAAATACTAGATGCTGATCTTTTCCGAGTCGAAGCCATACCAGATTATTTGGCCGACATTGCAACTTACTTGACCATGGGACAGTGCCCTTAGCACTACACCCCGCTCCAAAAATGACACTTGGTCGTCCGCGCTGCTAAATACCAACTGATTGTGGGGCAGTTGTATAAACTGGGTCTCGATGAGGTTCTACGTAGATGTATACTCGACCATGAATGTGAAGCCATGATACGGGAGTGCCATAGCGGCGTTGCATGCAGGCATGTGGGGGCGAAACCCACTACCAGGAAAGTGCTCCAATCTGGACTATGGTGGCCGATGGTCCATGCCGATTGTAAGACATTTGTTAAGAGATGTGATGTTTGTTAGTGAACAGGGAGGCCCTCTCATAGAGACGAGCTCCCACTACACCTGGTGCATGTGTTGTGGCCATTTGAGAAGTGGGTTGTCGACTTCATAGGTCCCATAGCCCCGGTAGCTAGGCATTCTAAGTCCCAGTACATCATTACCGTCATCAACTACCTCACCCAGTGGGCTGAGGTAGTGGCGGTACAGGACTGTATGACCGATACAATAGCTCGGTTCATCTTTGAACACATCATCAGCAGGTTTGGCTGCCCACGAAGCTTAACCAGTGATCAAGGTACGCACTTCATCAATGAGATGGTCAAATCGCTGTTGGACACCTTCATGATTCAACATCACAAAAGCAGCCCGTACCACCCCCAAGCCAATGGTACTGTTGAAGCATTCAAAAAAATCCTTGAAAAATGTTTGACGAAGATCTGCAATGCCAAGCGGGATGATTGGGATGAGCGGTTGCCAGCTGCACTATGGGCCTACCGAACTATTGTAAAGCGTTTGATCAATAAAACACCGTTCCAGCTAGTGTATGGCTGTGAAGCTGTGATTCCTGCCGAGTTCACCATACCGAGTCTTCTAATTACTAAATACCTCAAGTTATCAGAAGAGGAATCACTATAGGAGTACCTGTTGGGTATGTGTTATATTCTTTCCACGACTAAGCATGCGCGGGGGGGGGGTAAGAGGGGGGGCGATAGCCCCCCCTTTGCGCTGGGCGCAACGGGGGGGTAACAGGGGGGGCGGTAGCGCCCCGACGAAAATTTTTTGGTCCTTAATTTCTGGTGGGTAGTCCACGTCCATGGTTTTGTGGATGGTTTTGCACATGGTTTTGGGGTACGATGGTTTTCGGCCCCTGGTATTTTTGTAGATCCGGTCAAGGGAACTACGGTTATGTTCTAATCTAGGGTTTATGGATTGGGGTTTATGTATGCTTCGACATGTATATATATGTGTTGTAACACTAAAAGGAATATAATGAAAAATCAAGCTGGTCGTCCCGAGTTGGGATCCAGGGGAAAATCTCTGTGTTTATCGGTTTTATGTTTTATGCTCTCGCTATTGTTTATTTTCTGTTATAAGATTCATGTGTAGATAATTTCTGTTCAGGGTTAAAACCTACATTTGGTATCGGAGATGTTTCAGCTTCAAGGGGACGCCTTTGCTGCTGAGGGTTTTTTGCTTGGGCCTGAGGTAGACCCTGTTCAGTGGGAGATCTGCAGGATCGATTCTTGCTGTGAAAGAAGATGGCGAACGGCGGGAAGATAGAGATTGAGAAATTTAATGGTCAGAGTTTTGAGTTGTGGAAGCTCAAGATGGAGGATCTGCTAGTGGATAAATATCAGTGGATCGCAGTAGATCCAGGTACTAAACCAACGGCAATGTCAGATGAAGACTGGAAGAAACTGGATCGGAAGGCTAAAAGCACAATATAGTTGTGTGTCTCAGATTCAGTATTGTTGAATGTATCTGGGGAAGCTACGGCGAAGACCTTGTGGGACAAGCTAGGGAATTTGTATCAATCTAAGTCTCTGGTGAATAAGTTGTTCCTGCGGAAAAAGTTGTATAACCTGAGGATGAAGGATGGAGACTCGGTGACAGAGCATCTAAACGCCTTCAATACTGTGGTAAGTTAGTTATCGTCTGTTGATATTAAAATCTCAGATGAAGATAAGTGCATCAGTTTGTTGTGCTCTCTACCAGACTCGTGGGACAGTCTGGTTATTGCAATAGGTAGCAATACAACTACCTTGAACTTTGATGATATTGTCTCAGCCTTGCTGTCGTAGGAAATGAGACGGAGAAATATGGAGGGTCAAAATGGAGATGCCTTATCTATACGAGGAAGGTCCCAGAACAGAAACAAGAATAAGGTTTCGAGTGGGAGATCTAAATCTAGAGGGAGATCTAAATCTCCTGGAAAGTTTGTAAAGGTGTGCTGGAAATGCGGAAAGGAAGGACACTACAAAAAGGAATGCAGATCTAAAGCTCCTGAGAAAGGAAAGGGATCTGATGAAGCTCCTTCTGCACAGGCAAAAACCACCTCGGATGAAGGTGGGGATGTGTATTTGGCTTCTTCTTCAAATACACATGTAGATCATGAGTCATGGTTGATTGACTCAGGTGCATCCTTTCACTTCACTCCCCATAGGGAGTGGTTCTGCGAGTATGAGAAATATGATGGTGGTGATGTCTTCCTAGGGGATGATAGGAAGGCTAGAATCATCGAACGTGGAAAGTTCAAGTTGAAGCTACAAGGTGGAAGGATTAGAACACTTCCTGGTGTTCTGCATATTCCTGCATTGGCCAAAAATCTGATTTCTGTAAGCAAGATGGATGATGCAGGTGTAAAAATAGTGTTCGAGAAAGATGCCTGCGAGATGGTTTGGGGAGCACTGGTATTAATGCAGGGAGTTCAGACTGGAACTCTGTACAAGCTACAAGGTGGCACAGTTATTGATGGGTGTAATAGTTCTGTGGTTCCTAAAAGTGGGACGGAAAGCCTAGCTATGTCTGGAGAAAATACCATGCTATGGCATCAAAGGCTTGGACATATTGGAGAGAAGGGCCTTCGGATACTGCATAGAAATGGTATGGTAGAAGGTATGTCTAATTTCTCTCTGGATTTCGATTTCTGTGAACATTGTGTATATGGGAAGCATAATCGGGTGAGTTTTCCTTCTGGTGCTAAGAGGGCGAACAAGATATTAGAACTTGTGCACAGTGATGTGTTTGGGCCTGTGTCAGTTCCATCACTGGGAAAGTCTGTGTACTATGTTTCATTCATAGATGACTTCTCAAGGAATACATGGATATATTTCTGGAGGAAGAAATCTGAAGTCTTTGACAAATTTAAAGAATTTAAGGCTCTGGTGGAAAACCAGACAGAGAAGAAGATAAAGGCGTTGAGGACAGATAATGGTGGGGAGTTCTGCAAGAAGGAATTTGAAGAGTTCCGTAAGAAGTGTGGTATAGCACGACAGAAGACTACTCCATACACACCTCAGCAAAATGGAGTTGTAGAAAGAATGAATAGAACACTGATGGAAAAGGCAAGAAGCATGCTCAGTGGTACCGGGTTAGGACAAGAATTCTGGGCAGAGGCAGTGGAGACTGCATGTTACTTAGTTAACAGATCACCTTCATCAGCGTTGGAGGATAAGACCCTACATGAGGTATGGACTGGTAAGAAACCCTCTCTTTCACATCTAAGGGTATTTGGATGTGATGCATATGTACATGTTCCAAAGGAGAAAAGGACCAAGTTGGATAATAAATCTGAAAGGTGCATCTTTATTGGGCATAAGGATGGTTTAAAGGGTTACAAGCTTTGGAACCCAGAAACAAGGAAGGTTATGTATAGCCGAGATGTGGTGTTTAGAGAAGTGAAAGATGCTGTTAAACATGAAGTCCTACCAAAGGAACTTGAGAAGATAGAGTTTGAGCTAAAGGAGGATGAATCAGACTCTACAACAGAAGAAGACTCAGAAGATGAAGAGCCATAAACTCCAACTTTGAGAAGATCAGTTCGGGAAAGAAGGCAACCAGAAAGGTATAGTCCATCTGCTTTCTGTTCAGGTTTTGCCTTAACTATAACTGATGATGATCCCAGAACTGTCAGGGAGGCAGTAGATTCAGAGGATGGAAAACTCTGGAAGGAGGCCATGGTTGATGAAATGGCATCCTTGCACAAAAATGAGGCATGGGATCTGGTGGAGTTGCCGACTGGAAGGAAGCCCATCGGGAGCAAATGGGTGTTTAAGAAGAAGATGAATGTAGAAGGCAAGGTGGAGAAATACAAAGCTCGGTTGGTAGCAAAAGGTTATTCCCAAGTGCCGGGAATTGATTTTGGTGATATTTTTTCTCCCGTTGCCAAAGTTACTTCTATTAGATTACTTTTATCTGTTGCTGCTGCATTTGATTTTGAGATAGAACAGATGGATGTGAAGACAACATTTCTTCACGGGGATCTAGAAGAGGAGATCTACATGAAGCAACCCGAAGGCTTTATGGTGAAGGGTAAGAAAGAACTAGTATGCAGGTTGAAGAAGTCTCTGTATGGGTTAAAACAGTCACCAAGGATGTGGTATCAGAAATTTGATACCTATATACGGGGACTTGGCTTCACCAGAAGCAAGGAGGATCATTTTGTTTATTTTAAATTAATTGGTGACCGTGTTATTTATTTGGTCTTGTATGTGGATGATATGTTGTTGATTAGAAATGACAAAGAAATTATCCAAGATTTGAAGACCCAACTGTTCTCCAAATTCGACATGAAGGATCTTGGTGCTGCAAACTATATTTTGGGCATGGAAATTAAGAGAGATCGGGCAAAGAGGAAGCTCTGGTTAAACCAGAGGAAGTATGTCGAGACTATATTGCAGAGGTTCAATATGCAGGATAGTAAACCGGTGAATGTTCCTATTCCTGTAGGTGTAAAGCTGTCTACTGAACAGTGTCCCAAGACACAAGAAGAAGAGGAGTATATGTCCCATGTTCCATATGCAAGTGCAGTGGGTAGCCTGATGTATGCAATGGTATGTACTAGACTAGAAATTTCACATGCAATGGGAGTATTGAGCAGGTTTATGTCAAACCCAGGGAAGGAGCATTGGACAATAGTGAAGCGGGTTTTCAGATATTTACATGGAACTAGTGATTATGGCTTGTGCTACCAGGGAAGACCAGGATTGGAAAGAATGTTGGACATTCGTGGTTTTGTTGATGCAGACTGGGCTGGAGATCTGGACCAAAGAAGATCTACAAGTGGGTATGTGTTTAGCATATTTGGAGGCGCAGTCAGTTGGATGAGTAAAAGACAGTCTGTAGTGGCTCTTTCAACTACAGAGGCAGAATACATAGCAGCCACTCATGCAAGCAAGGAAGCAGTTTGGTTGCAGAGATTGTGTTCAAGTATGGGGTTGGTACAACAAGCTATAAGGATAGACTGTGATAGCCAAAGTGCAATTTTATTCGCTAAGAACCCTGCTTATCATTCAAAGACAAAGCACATTAATGTTCAATATCACTTTGTTAGAGATATGGTTGAGGCTAAAAGGGTGTTGCTAGTAAAGGTGGACACTTTGAAGAATGTTGCAGATGCATTGACAAAGTCTGTGAGCACTCAGAAGTTCTCTTGGTGTAGAGAAACAATGGGTGTTGAAGAATTGGGCCAATTAATAAGCCCTCATGTGGCCCCCCGTGGAAAGAAAACAACAAGTGGGAGAATGTTGGGTATCTGTTATATTCTTTCCACGACTAAGCACGCGCGGGGGGGTAAGAGGAGGGGCGATAGCCCCCCCTTTGCGCTGGGCGCAACGGGGGGGTAATAGGGGGGGCGGTAGCGCCCCTGTCGGGGTCTGGGGTAGCGCCCCGGCGAAAATTTTTTGGTCCTTAATTTCCGTGGGTAGTCCGCGTCCATGGTTTTGTGCATGGTTTTGTACATGGTTTTGGGGTACGATGGTTTTCGGCCCCTGGTATTTTTGTAGATCCGGTCAAGGGAACTACAGTTATGTTCTAATCCAGGGTTTATGGATTGGGGTTTATGTATGCTTCGGCATGTATATATATGTGTTGTAACACTAAAAGGAATATAATGAAAAATCAAGCTGGTCGTCCCGAGTTGGGATCCAGGGGAAAATCTCTGTGTTTATCTGTTTTATGTTTTATGCTCTCGCTATTGTTTATTTTTTGTTATAAGATTCGTGTGTAGATAATTTCTGTTCAGGGTTAAAACCTATAGTACCTACATGAATTGCAAGAATTGGATGAGGCCCAATTCCTGGCCGAGTTCCACCAAAAGGTTCAGAAGGATAGGAAAAAAGCGTGGCATGACCGCCACATCAAGAGAAAAATGTTCCGGGTTGGAGTAAAGGTACTCCTATATGATAGCAGGTTTCAGAAGTTTCCGGGAAAAATACAGATGCATTGGTTGGGACCTTGCTTCATCGTCAAGATTAGGGATTCCGGAGCTGTTTGGTTGGCTTAGCTGGACGGTACTATTTTACCTAGGTGGGTGAATGGCGCATGCCTGAAGCCCTACCATGAATAAGTTTCTTTCACCTTTCATTAATAACTCTCGCACCCGAGAGAAGTTGTAGAGTAGCGTAGTTGAATAACTCTCCCACAACTGGGATGAGCATAAGTAGTGTTCATTTTCCATGCATAGGTCGTCAATAACCGCTCTGTTGTGGGGACTGCACCTCAACCGATTATGATTGGGGAGGGGCACATCCAACGTGTCATCCTTGTAGGATACGCAAATGTGTCAAGTGTCAGTCCATATCATTTCAGTTAGTACTTGTGTAAGTCCGTAGGATCGCCTATATTTGCAGCATAAATTGCCATAATTAGAAGTAACCTTGCAATAATCATTTTTCCATAATTCGAAGTAATTTCAGCCATCACGTCTGCCAATTTCCCCATGCCACCATCAATAGATGTCAGAATACACCTCAGCAGGTGATTGATCGCACAATTATCACCGTGGAGAATTCTAGCAGGAATTAACTCGTTATGTGGTCTCATCAACCTCACTCATGCCAGTTAATTACATAACCTGCATGGAAAAAAGCACGATAATGCCGAAAAAATTAGAATTAGAAATTGGAGCAGAACCAGAGCAGCAGAAGTATCCAAAAGCACAGAGACAAGAGAAAACGCCGAGACTGATTCTGCAAGTGTATCGATGCCGAGCGAACATGACAAGAGCCAACCCAGCAGTCATAGAACCACAGCTCGACAGCAGAATTCATAAAACAGAGTCCCTCGTCAGGAAATACTACAGTGTTGCCCTCATAGATGCAGACCTCACGGACTCATTTGATTTCCTAGCACTTAAGCGCTCGATGTATCTGGAATATTACACAACCGAAGCAAGGCGTGTAGCCTGTTAGCCTCCTATACCAATAGGTTTCATCTTTCATGATTGTCTTGATTGAACTATGGAATATGTTCAAACCTTCTTTCTTGAGCAAAGGTGTTCCATATTCTTAAAAAGACCAAAAAATCAAAAAATTTAAAAAATGTAAAGAGGGTATACCCTAAAAGAAAGATCAAAGGGTAAAAAGAATAAAATGGTCAAAAAAGAGAAAGAAATGAACCCCAAGCAAAAATATACCAAGGAAAGTGTGAAAATTCAAATGCCACTACTATTTCATTTTTTGTAATAAAGAAATTGTGTGCAGCTTGTCAAACCTTTGCCACAATTCATGAATAAGTCAAACTGTTTAAACTTGGCTTAGTCATATTTTAATTTCATGTTGTAGATTAGAGAATAAATATCTAGCCAAACAGTTTAATCTTGGCAGATAAGTAGATAGGTAGAGTTAATAAAAGGTGCTCAACAGTTCAATCTGAGCCCTTGGATGTAATAAGGGTAGAATTAGATAGATTTGCCTTGTAAAAAAGAAAAGATTGATAAGGGTTTGCAAGTTTAAATGCACCCTAATAAAGAAGAGAAAATGGTAGTGTTAAGTAGATAGGGTAGGTAGATGGTGCTGCAAAGTGTTATCTAATGAATGATGCTGCTACATGTTTTTGATCCTTCACTTTCATCACAAGTACTAAAGCAGGAAATACACTGGAAAATCACAGCAAGCAAAGTCAAACTCATTAACCTCCCTCATCACTTTCCCCTCAAAAGTTTTACTAATTTCCCCCAAAGTACTAAGGTATTTGGAGATCAAAGGGGCTCAAGGCATTTCCTTGACTTCTGGAGGGACCGGACCCTCGGCCTAATGATCAAAAAGACCTAAGTACTTGAGATAATTCATCATTACAATCATTCACCTTTAACCTTGTCCTAAGTAAAATCCCATTTTACTTAGGAACATCATGAAAAATTCCATAAAAATCCCTCAAGATAACTTGCTATTCTAATTTTAAGTGTTGAAGATAAGATATTGCAATTTACTTCAAAAGTTTTCACTTTCTTAGATGTACAAAAATATTTTGAGTTTCCTTGTCCTTTGCCATATTAACATTTAACTCTATTTACTAAATCCCTAGTGAAACACCCTTTCCTAAGTATATAATTCCTTTGTTTATATATACCCCAAAAACCCCTTTATTATAATGTTTTAACCAAAGTATTTATCTCCCTAAAATTCATTAAAACCCGCTTCTACAAACCCTTTGGTTAAAATATAGCGTTATACATTAATCCCGCCCCTATGGTGAATTAGTTGTATTAATTAATTTACCATATAATAAAAATATATATGAAAAAATCAAACTTTAGACATACAATATGTATGTTTAAAACCAAAAATACAAGGCCCGAAGTTTTATTCTTTCGGAAAAGTCTCGCGCCACCGTGGATTGTCCACCTGGAATTCCACCTAGCCAACTCCGCAGCAAACCCTTTCTTTTGCATACGGGATTAATTAAGTCATCTGGACTAATTAATAACTTTATCCGCCTATTAGATTTCCCCCAGAGTGATTAAAAAACGGTAAAAAGTGTTTAAAGCCCGACGGGCCCACATCTGGAACCTCCGCATGTTCCCCCATCGCTTCAGCCGTCGGATCAATCCTCCACAGATCAATGGTCCACGTGAACCCCGCTACCCATCCTTTGTGAAAAAGTTAATCAGCGGGGAACGAGCGGTATTTGAAAAGTCAGACATCCACGTGGCAAACGTTCTGTGGAATCGCTCCCCCCGCGATCAATACCACCCTCGACCAAAAGTGGTGCGGGGACTTCCCGCTTACCGCTTACCACCCGACCTTGCACACGTCACTCCCGTACGTCAATGACGTCATCCCTCGAAAAAATAAAAAACTCTTTTTAAAGCCATTTTTTCCATATTTTTCCTGTTATTTCATTATTCTGAAAACGACAGAGCTCCCGCTGCGATTTTCAAATTTCCACTACAATTGACCAATTCACTCCAAGATTCCGCTGCGCCCGTGTTGAAGAATAGTCCTGCCATTACCTGTTACCTGTTAAAGAACCAGCTTCCGTCTAAAAGCAGGTATTTATCCTTTTCCGCCCCGACTGCAAATAAAACTCAGTGTTCTTTGTTTTTCGCTGAAATAGTTGTTAAAAATCGTCACTGAGCCCTTTCCAGAAGTTTTAAGACTGTGCAATTGTTCCCTGAATCGGCGAGTTGTGCCAATTTCCTTCATTTTTAGAAATTCCGCCCGGCCTGTAAGGAAAACCAAAACCTCCATTTTGAATCCACAAGAACCAAAATGGAGGCCCCGGCAGCTCTGAATATCACTCCATTGAATGCTCCTCACCGGGACTTAGACTATTTACCTTTGATAGACGAAGATTTCCAAATTAAAGACCTGCACTTTGATGAAAGTCCCCTATTGAGTTT
Organism: Pinus albicaulis; assembly: GCA_034641835.2. Lineage (NCBI taxonomy): Eukaryota > Viridiplantae > Streptophyta > Pinopsida > Pinales > Pinaceae > Pinus > Pinus albicaulis. The sequence goes on from CM076572.1 coordinate 1,280,063,898, forward strand.
CTGTCGCTGCAGAGATGAATACTCAAAGGGGCAAGATCTTATAGGGTTATGGGAATCCAATCTCCCAAGGTATCTCATCCCTTCAGTTGTTCCATTCCCAGAAATCATCCATTATTGCCAGGCAAACTATGATCCCGCACGGAGGGCTGTAATAGCTCCTGATCAAAGTATTATGTTTCCCATCACTCCCCAGGCTATCAATGCCATGTTACACTTTGAAATAGACCAAGAATTAGCTCCATTGTCCATAGAAGGATTGATTGAGAAAACCAGGCAATTAACCCCAGAAAAGCTAAAATCCATGTGTCAGCATTTTATGTTACCTGAGCATCAGCCAAAAGGGTCTCCTCCCTATGGTTTTTACTTTTTCAATACATTGGGAAGGCTCATTGTAAATATTATATCTTTTGTCTTAGGATTTAACACCAGTGAATATGTGGATGAGATAACCTTGGCTTTGCTATCCATTTTTACTCCTGGGCAACCTCCTGAGATTAAATATGATTTTACTTCCTTCATAGCTAACAAGATCCATGATCAATTCATAAGGCTGGATACTGAAAAGGTTTTTAAGTACTCTTCAGTTATCTATCATCTCATGATCTACTATCAGTCAGAAAGATTCCCTTTCCCCGTTCAAAAACTTGATGCCAAGGGAAATCCCAGGTCAGTCATATTTTGGTCCCCCATCATTCATTCTTCCTCCGATTCTCCCTACTCCTATTCTGAATTCATTGATCAGTTTATTTATCCTGCAACAACATTGTTAACAGGAATTCCTCCCCCAAGACTCACTAATGAAATTAGAAAGACCTTGCAACTGTCAAAGAGTTATAAGGTTGGGGATTGGTATTTGTATCAGAACCATACAGTCATCAGGATTTATGGATGTGAATTACATCCATTCAAGTTACCCATATATGTACCAATGAGGATTTTTGCCTTGGAATACTTCAGGCAAATGAACAATTCAGATGTGATCCATTTTTGTAATGTAAAGAAGAAAGCTCAGTTAAGGATCAAAAGCCAATTAGGTCCTTTCATCTGCAATTCTAGGGAAGCTGAGAGAGAAGCAGAAAATCTATTACAGAGAAAGTTCCAAACATCTTTCCGTTGGGTTCCTTATGATCCCTTTGGTTTTATTTGTGAAAAGAGATTAAAGAATAAATCATCTCCTTATATACACCACAAAATTCCTGATCTAGAACAGTATTCAAATCAAGATGAATGGGTTGAAGGAACACTTGTTGAAGAAGAAAGTGAAGCAGACAAAATGAATAAAATTATGAAATATGTTGAGAAGAACTTTGACCTAGAAACGTGTGGTCAAATGCAGGTACCCTACATTGGCACATCTTCAGCAACAACTCTACAGCAAGCATTACAGGAAAGCAGTCCATCAGTAGCAGCAGAACCCAAGGGTAAAGGAAAAGAACCTGTAGTTCAGGTCATTGAAACTTTGGTCATGGCTGAGAAACCACAAACTTCCAAAACACCTGAACAATCACAGGTTTCTCCTACTCAGGCACAGCATCCACAAGTTCCAGAGTTGCAAACACCATTAAATGTGGAAATTGGGAAGAAGAGACAGGCTCCAGATACCACACCTCCAAAAGGGGCCTCACAGGTACATCAAACTAAAAAACACAAATCAGATCCACCTCCAGATGTAGAAATTATAGATGAAGTATTTGATGATGGAAGGGAAGATAGTCAGCAAACTGGCACAGCAAGTGAAACAAACATAAGCCATAAAGGGAAAGCTTTACAAAAGCAACTAAGCACTGAGGTCTCCTCTTTCAGACCACCAAAAACAGACACTGGAGATATTAAAAGAACCTTCATTAATATTAAAACAAAGAATGACCCATTGAAAATGAAGGTATATGATCAGTATATGAATATGGCTCCCCATAATCAAGAAAGGCTAATGTCAGCGTTTGACCTTTCACAAGGCAAAATGCTGATGAGCCACTTCAAAACAAAGGTGCCAAAGCCCACTTCAGCAGCAGATTACATCAGAACAAATTTTGAAGTTTTGGCAAAGGATATCCATCCCCTGGACCAGATAGAGCTACACAGACAAACCGGGGAAATGGTCTATTCTACTCTCACCAACAAGTCCATGGCAGCTATAACGCTGCAGGATTCTTTGAATAACACTACTGCACAATTGAAAATTGAGAAGGCCTCCTCACAGGCCAAAGATAATAGAATAAAGTCTTTAGAAGAAATAATCATTGGTTTGGGTCATAATCCCAAAGACATTAAAGGTATTGAGGCATTGATAAAGAAGAAAGAGGATGATATAGCTACACTCAGAAAGCAGTTATAATTACCAGCCTTGAGGCACCCTCAGACCCAAGAAGTTATAAAAGGTAATTCACAGGAAGAAATAATGGAGTTACTTCTAAATATGACTGAGCGACTAAATGAAACAGAGAGGGAATTGGAAAAAGCATTGCAGGAACAAGAAACTATTAAGCAGACTTCAACAACAGGTACCACAACAACAGGGCAGCAGATACAGCCATCTCAAGTGAATACTTCTGGCTTGAGTTCCGAGGACTTAATAAAACAAATGGAGAGTTTGCAACTGAGGGTCACAGAACTCCAAGAAACAAAATTGCAATTAGTAAAATTGGAGGAAAAATATGACACAGCTAAAAAGACAGCTCTTGATAACACCAGGGAGATAAAAAGGTTGGAAAAATTGGTTCAGGCTTTGGAAAAAGACCTTACATTGGAGAAGCCTTTAAACGAAATAAATGACATTCTTTGGGGCAACATCATTGAGTTAATAAAGGGTATTTGGCCCTCTATTCAAGCTATTTTTGAGCAAAATGAGTTAGTTAAAATAGCCCAAGAAGAAATAAACAGAACCAGAAATGAATTGAGAGGCAGGCCTGAGCAGGCCAATCAGCTCATTCGATTTTTGAATTCCAAAACAAAGCAACAGCTTGCAGTGTTAGGAATTGATGATAGGACAGGCACAGTTTTGGAAGTAAAGAGAGTTTTCACCAAGAGGACTTTCATGCAAAATTTAGAAAGGAAGTGCACAGACATTTTGGTTGATATCAACATTTTCAGAGAAAAATTTCAAGCTTTGTTGGATAGTGGGTTACCAAGTCCCATGCTCACAGAAGATCAAATAATAGACTTGGAAACCTATGTGAAGAGAATAAAGGCTCATGCTAAAAATACAGCTGCTTGTTCTGCTAGCTCGTCAGAATCGACATTACCAACCGGGAAAAGTATCTATGATAAAGTGAGGAATTTATTTCATCTGGAACATGAAATAAAGTATCTATTTCCGAATGAGCCTACCTTTTATAAACTTACTGAAGCAGATGAAACTTTAAGAAAGCTCAGAAGAACTATGATACCTGATGATCCATGGTGGAGAGAAATTTTGGAAATTTTATGAAAATTATCTTCAACATGAGAATTTTATCTTTTACTATTATGTGAAAAGTAAAAAGGAAAACAGATGAAAGAGTATCAGGTGAAAAGGTTAAAGAGTATCCGTGGGAATAAAGAGTGTCCAACAAGCCAAAGAAATACTGCAAGGGACAACACAGAGCCCTGTTTCAGCACTTACCTCCAGCACATCCATGAAGAAAGGAACAGCACATCGGCAGTTGCCCATTATTTTATCCACGAGACCATTTGTCTCTTGTTTGTTTGTAAATTATGCTTTAAGTCAGCCTAGATTATTGGCTAAGATAGTGTAAGATTGTTTAAGATTATTTTGTGTATAAATAAACCCTCAAAGAGAGTGTTGAGTGTGGATTCTATTACTCTGCTGTAGCATTGAGATTTTCGGAATAAAAGCATTTTGGAGAAATTTTTCGTGGCTTACTGGATGACGATTTAAAGCACTGGACTTGTTGCAGGGTTCATGTGTTGGACTACAGTTCAATAAGTTTTTCTACCCTTTGTCTGAAATTTTATATTAGTTTATAATACCATCATATCCATTTCTGAATAATTTACATAAAGGATTGAAACATAATTTACTTAATTATAATCTGTTTTCAAATGTTATTATTCTTAATGTTTTCTTCTAAATTAGTTATAAGCATGAATTCTTAAATGATCTTGCTTTTCTAATTTAAACACTGTTGATTACTATAATAAAGAATTCTTCATTGCTCTTTGTTTGTAGTCATCTCATTTCTTTCTTTTGGACATGGTGAAAGATTCTTAGCTGCCTTTCATCCCTTCAAGATCATCCCATCCACTTTAAATTTTAAGGATTGTTCTCTGTCTAGCTATCTTGCCCTGTAATACCATCTTGTTCTTAGAATAGAAATCCAGTAAAGCCATCCTTTGACTCCATAGCCCAATGGACTGAAAGCTCTCAACCTTGCCCTTAGTTTGTGGATTCCACCATTTTCCAAAACAAACTTTGAATCTATAACTAGCCTAAAACCTTCTAAGAACAAAGATAAATTATAAAGAGAGAGCCCTCTCTGGATGCAGATTGGCTAGATTCTGCATCTAAAAGGTTGGTTTGTGGTTACCTCGGGTATACTTTCCTCTTACACAACTTCTAGGAAAACCTGAGTGATAACATAGCCAACAGAATTTTTCCAGAGTTCTGAGGCCTACAGCAATCCTCCATTTTGAATTTAAGAAATCTCTCGGTATTCGGGACAACAGGACCAACCATGCAGTGCACCAAGTTCTTACTCAGCCGCATCCATAATGGGTCATTTTTGTTGAATAAGGAAATTCCAATCCATGCCAAGGATATCCACCGGCTCATAGGGCTTTCACAGAACGGGGCGGATGTATCGTCTGCATGTCAGACCACTTCCAAATGAGCAAATAAGTTAGGAGATGTGGACTATTATGCAAAATATGGCACACGCCGAGGAGGAAAGGTAGCGAAGATGGAGCTTATCAACAAGCTCGAAATCAAGTTCGCATGCTACCTCATTGCCAGTAAGACAATGAGGCACTACACGAAGGGAGAATGTACCCTAGATACTATTTCTATTGCAGAACACTGTGTCTAGGGGGCTAAGTTGAACTGGTGCTCCTTCTTGCTAAAGGAGTTGTTTGACGCATGTGAAGACAACTACAAGAGGGCCACAAGCTTTATTTATGGGTATTTGATAGTTGCATTTTCCATGTGGAAGTGGCATACTCCCCTTATCAGGATATCAGCAGAAATAACGGAGGGCCAACCTCTGGCAATGAAGTTCGTCCTGTGGAAGGTGTCGAGTGATCCCAGCACCAAGGAGGTCAATGCAGAAGCATTTCAAATTTGGTATGGTTTAATGACAGATGTGGTCACATGCCAGCAGAGGGTGCCCTGGAACCTGCTGGATGAGTATAGTGAGAAAGTATGGTTCGGGGTCAGCCACAGGCATACCTTCCTCTGACCTACTTGCATGCCAAAGGAAACATTTTGCATGTGGCCTCTGAAGTTCCAGCTTGAAGACACAACCTTCCACAATGAAGTTTGTTCATGGCCTAGGGTCAGGATGGAAATCCGAAGCAGGGTACCCACATACAATTTTGATCAGATGCTACCACAGAAATGGCCTGCCAAAACGGAAGCGGAGGCGGCACAACAAGACTCCATCGTGCATCTCGTCCCCCTCATTCGCCACTTCAATACTCAGGTACATAGTTTCAATGAAGTGGCCAGGTTGTCTCAAGGTTCTCGGAGTTCCAGCTTTCTCAATCCACCCCAATTCTCCACACGACTTCCGTCACCTCCCCCATCCCTAATATTGTATTTACTTCACCAATTTTGATGACTACCCCAATAAGGGAAAAGAGCAAGCCAAAAAACCCCTTAGATGCTCCTCAGGCCAAGAGGGCTCGAACCATAGAATCACGTTCGGTGGTGGACCTCATTGAGGAGGATCCGACCTGGCCACCGAGTCCAGCGGTGCCTATACAAGAAGAACCAGTTGTTGACACAGTGGAAATAGGAGGGATCCCACCTCTACCTCCCATTAACCCCTCCGACTTCATCAACATTCAGCTTCCACCACCATGTACCGTTCCACCTACCAGTTCATTTGCACCATCCACTTCATCTGCCACCGTGTCAGACCTAGTGATCCGAGATCTACTTAATGGGGACCACGGGGCCGAGGTTGACTCAAGTACTGTAGCAGTGGTACCACTGGTCAACCTCGCTGGGGACCCCCAAGTCTCATTTTCTGATATAATTATGCAGATGGCACATATTGTTGCAGATACGGCTGAGGCACAGCCTAAGCCTACTCTATTTTCACAGACCGTCCACACAGATCAGCAGGAGCAGCTAGACCTGAATATGGCCAATTCGACACCTCATCAAACCCTGCCACTGTCCCCTCAGGAGCACTCCACCCGATCAGTTGCCAGTGGGCAACCCCTATAGGAACGATGACCAGATCAAAGCATTTCGAGGGTCACCAACTTGGAGACATGGGGTACGACACATCTGTACCACTTTATTCAGAGGGCAACCCAGCAGGCATAAAATCTTCACTCCGACCTCCAACAGAGGTGTGAAGAGCAACAACAGCAGATCACCGTGCTTACTGAACAGTGCGAATAGCTCACAGTAGCACACAGGATACTCTAGGGTCAAATAAATGAAGTGGCCAGGGTGTTTACAGGACTACGGCCAGCTGTAGAAGCTCACTACACTCAGATGCCTGTAGATGTGAAAAAAATAGATATATTGGAATGGGCCCTCCATTTCAGAATAGCATTCACTAACCTCCATAAGGAAAATGTAGAGCTCCAAGCAGGGTTAGCAGCACGGCCAGCACTGCCCGATCCAGAGGTAGTCTACTCGACACAAATTATAGAGAAACAGGGCCAGGTCACCCAGATGCAGGAAACTCTCAACTTTGCAGCGTGCGATGCTTATGACCTTTTGAAATGTCTCCAAGAATGCTCGACGGCCCTTACGGTAAAGACTCAACCCATTTCAGCACAGCTGTAGCAACTTTCAAAAGAAATTCAAGATGCCATGGACCCCTCGCAGTTGGACTAGCTATATGATCAGGCAGATGCTCTGGAGGTCTAGATCTAGCAAACAGAGGCTAGCTTAGCAATGGCCAAACAAGAAATTTGAGAGCTCCGCCAACCCCTCCAAATCAGCGCTAAGACCATGCAACAGTTAGCCGACGAGGCTGAAACCCAAATCGGCACGGTGTTCGGGATTGTACCGGCGCCCGTCAGAGAGGCAGTTGTTGCCAAGATCGTCGCAGAGACAAATGCATTATTACAGTGGTGGCAACAAGCTGTGATGACCTTCAACGAGCTTAAAGCTTCAGCGTTCAACAAGGTCCCAGAGTTGGGGCCCTTGTTTGGGTAGCAGACTGAAGGTGCACAGCAAGAGCAGGGCACAGGGTCCAGTGGGGCGATGGAAATAGAGACAGTGATTTGTGATGGACTTGGGACAAGTCAAGAAACTGTGGTTGGGGCCTGTTGGGGCCCTTGTTTTTAATTTTGAATAAAGAACAGATTTTTGGGCTGTGGATCGTCACATGGAAGCCACAACCAAGTCACAACTACGGTGAGTAGCGGAGCTACCGAGGTTGTGGGGGAACAGGAGATAGCTAAAGAAGCTGATGCAGATAAGTGTAGACAAAGATAAGATACAACAGAGGATGGAGAGCAGAACTCATAGATAAAAAGAAAGAAGCCGAACGTAGCTGAATAAGAACACAAGAGGAACTAGCGGTTGTGATGGCGGGTGAATAAATAGTCATCACCCAGGCGAAAGAAGAGAGGAATGCAGAGTGATTGAAGAGGATCGAGAAAATGTTGTAGGAGAGATCTTTCCTGAGCATGATATCTTTGTAGTTCCTAGGATTCTCTTATATGTCTTTCTATCTTATGAGACGTCTGTAACAGAATTGTAAGCTCTTCCTATGGAAGCAATGTAACTATGGATTCGGCTGAAATTTATCAATATACTTGTAGGTTGTTGTCTTATTATATGAGTTACATGCATGCATGATGTTTGTGGTGTCTTAAAATTTCATTTGCTTAGTATCTGTTCAATATTCTGAATTTTCTTGTGGATATGATGATATTTATGCATTCACTTCTATATTAATCACGAATTGTGGATCCTTCCACCACTATCGATCTATTCCCCTTCTTCATGTGGTCATGGCACGCCTCGGGTGAGACTCTCTGCTCTCTGGAGTAGGGTGAAAATGCTGGCGTGGTTCTAGACTACAGCGGATTCCCTTGTTGGCCCCAATCTCTAAACCTGGGTCTTCCCTGCGAGACCTATTTCTTCGCCAACAGGCATGATGTTTTGAGGAACACTTCCTGGAATCAAATGAATATCATGATCATGATCATGAACATGTGGGAGTCCTCTGGGAGTCTCAAATACCTTGGAATGATTGTCCAATAATTTTTGGAGATATGGAGAAATACATGATTTTAATGTTTGAACTTGTAGTGAGCATAATTCTGAAAATACACCTCGTTTTTCTTTCTTCAGAATATTTTTCATGAGATTAGAGCTACTTATCTTTCCTGGCCTCCCTGTGATACCCTATAATTCAAATTCCTTTCCCTCCAAAAAATATTTCAAGAAAATTTCTTGAAAATGAAAAGCTATTGTCCCCAAATATTGTAACCATTGTATTCCTAGTACAAAATTAACACCACCCATTGGGACGGAGATCATTTTACTATTCAATACATATTCCCCCATGGTTAGTTTGATATTATGGCACTTTCTAGAGCAATTTATAGTTCCTCCATTTTCAACCATAACTTGACACTCTGGTGCTGGGTATAGGAAGAAATCCAATTGCTTGGCTACCTTACAATGAACAAAATTATGGATACTACCTGAATGAATTAGCACTATTACATTTTTCTTCTTGATATGTCCTTCTATCTTGAGAGTTTGAGGAGTGGTAATTCCTGCCAATGCATTACATGATATGGTTGGATTCATTTATTCTTCCTCTAGGGTTGGTTCCTGATGTATATCCTCTTCTTTTGAAGTTTCTTGTTCCTTTTCTTCCTCCTCTTCACAATCTATGTAAAATAATTTCTTCTTAGCACACTTATGATCTTTAGTGTATTTACTATCACAACTATAGCAAAGCCCTTTTTCTATTTTTTCTTCCAATTTTTGTGGTGTTAATGTTAGGTCCATATATTACTAGTATAGTCCCTTATTGTTGTTAGTGTAACCCCCTTATTGTTATTATTGTACCCCTGTAACCCCCATATTGTTATTATTGTGCCCTTAAATTATTATTGTTAGGTCGGCTAGGATTACATTGTGGCCCATTAGGATTACATTTTGGCCCCATGGACTCCTATATATAGAAAGGAGGTTTTGTAATTTGTATCATCCAAGAATTGTTCATTCATGTAATGTATTGGAGGTTGCCCCCTTGAAGTGGCTTATTTCTAAAGCGTTGATATCTCTTTTATTCTATTTTTGGAGCCGGTTTCACAACATTTGGTATCAGAGCTTTGGGATTCTAGGGTTTCGTTGCTCCAAATAGGTCATCGTGGTATTTTCGCTATAACATTTTTTATACGAAGGTTCAGAAGCTGAAATGTTTAGAGTGAGAAGAAACAATCTTGAGGAACATCGTCGCAAAATTTGGAGCTTGGTTTGCAATATTTTCGGAGATATGATCTGTGGAAGGTAGGTCATTTTGCGGGCTCCTGAATTTAACCTAAACAGTTCATCATGGAATGTTCACTATAAATTTGTTTATACGAAGGTTCAGAAGCTGAAATTTTTAGAGTGTGAAGTCGAAATCCTGAGGAACATTGTCACAAAATTTCAGATCTGGTTTCGCAATATTTGCGGAGATATGATCTATGGAAGTTAGGGCTTTTTCAAGCTTTTGAATTTCATCTCAAAGAGGTGATCATGGGAAACTCTTCATAACTCTCTCTCTGAGCATCAGATTGGAATGTTGTAAAAAGTGTCCACAAGTACACGAAATCTAGTTTTCTTTCTATCAATTTTAGAGCCAAAGGAGGAAACAGTGACATGTGGTAAGTCGTACAAGTTCGCTCTACTGAACCATTCCATAATTGGGTCACTATGGGAGATTGGACATAAATTTGACTTGAAGAATCCAAATCAGATCAGACCTATGGAATTTTAAAGAAGCTTTAGAGGGCTACCATAGGGCCAAATTTCAGATATTGAGGATTAGTAATTATAAATATAATGTAATTTCAATATCGAGCTCCTCAAAAGCAAGTAAAAGGTGTGTATTTTTTTATTTTTATTTATTTATTTATTTATTTCCCGAATTGCATAAGTCTTGTTTTAAGAATCAATTTGAATTGATTCCAAGGGCATATTGTAGAATAGATATCAATATTGGATTCCAAAATGGCCCCTAAAAATAATTCAACACCCATTAAGCCTTTAGAAGGCTCTACTATGACTCATGAAGACGAAGAATGGCAACTGAAAAATCAAAATTACAAGAGAAAGTGCAACAAATTTCGCTCTCGCAAAGAGCAACAAAAAATGAAATGTAAGTTTTGAAGAAAGGCGTGGAAACTAAAATGGATGGTTTGAAGAAAAGCGTGGAATCTAAGATGGATGCTTTGAAGAATGGCATGGATGGCATGGAAGCTAAGATGGATGGCATGTGTTGGCTTGAGGGGTCCTGACCCAAGTTCGGTGTGCAAGGTTTTCGAACAAACCCCTGTACTACTGGCCCTTTCGGCAGTGAGCTACTCTTGCAGGTCACAGTCTCACCCGAAGTAGTATGGGTGGGTGTTGGAACCAGGCTTCTGCACCCTGAGAAAGGAAGGGTAAGGCAAGCAGAGCTGCGTTCTGTTTTGTAATTCCCAGATTACCTTGTTTCTTCACAAGGGTAATTATGTATCTATTTGCATCCACGTGCACTAGATCTATATTTATATGCTTTCTATAACATCTACACAGCATTATATAAACATAGAAGAATAGATCTAGATCCAAGAATTAAATACACAGACCTTCGTAGCGGAAAGATAGAAAATACAAGCACAACAATTATCAGCAATTCATACAACAATACTCACAGATTCAGATCTCTAATAATCCTTTGCATTCATTCATTCATCAATATTTCCTCACAATTCCCTTCCCAGCCTGCGAACACAACAGCAGGGTCTGCACACAGCTGGACTAGAATCTCCGCACACACAGGCAGCAGGAGTACATTCCCCAAAACCCAAACAGATAGCTTAAACCATATATCACATCAATAGCTCATCCATTCCTATCATTTACGATACAAAATACATCTCTATTTATAATATGGTTCGCAACCCATGGTTTTCAGACCCCTAGTTTACCCTTTGACCCCTTACAATGTGTTCGGGGCTTTGACCTACCCGAAAACCCCTACGCTATAATAAATATAATAAAAAATAATCAAAATGGACCAGTTTTGCAGCTTGTTAGGAGACCCCATTCCAACAGTCCCCCAACACAATCTTGTGACTTGTCCCGAGTCACTGCATTGGTGCGTCTTATATTTGCATGCGCAAAGTAGCCAGACTGCGGACAAGTGGAGGGAGTACGTCCTGATTTTGGGCCGCAACTTGTTGCGCAATGTTGACCAGCGCTAGAGAGGCAGGCCCATTTGTATCCACAACAACCCATTCTAACAATGGTGGAGGTGTGCGATGGCAGAATGAGCATCGTGTGCAAGATCGAGTGCGATATCAGACCATGGCTTCAACTGTTTTCGAACAACCTACTTGGAGTGGCAAAGGTCCTCAATCCTATCTATGGAAACTAGGCACTACACGGAGACGGGGGAAGGTGCAGAGGCTAGGATTTGCTCCAAAACAGCTTCTGCCTGCTATAATTCCTGCTGGACATGCTGAAGCGTGAAATGGTGTTGTACTTCCGTCCATAGCTGCATAGTTGTTTTGACCAATTGGGATCCCTGCGCCAGCTACTCTTGAATAATACGTGTTGCATTAGTGACCACGACAATCCACTGGGCTCGTACTTCTGGAGGTATGTCATACTTCTATCACCTATCTCGGTCACGGCGGTGAACCTCTCGCAACACTCTAAAGGATAGTCCTTGTAACTCTATACTAGATATTTGCACTAAGTCTAATTGAACATCCCCAGTAGTTGGGTCGGGAGTGAAAAATATGGTAGCACGAGGGAGTGAACATACATTGCTTCTGGTGGGCAGCGTTCAGAAGCGACGGAGAAGTCGCAGCATGTCCCTGTACTGCAACGTTCCTTCTGAGCGTGGTTCACAAAAAATCCTTTCTGTCAAAAGCCCGTGCTCACTCCTTTTACTGCACTCAACATTCCAAGGTCCTCTTAACAGTTCCTTTGGTAGGTTGGCGTCCATCTTTTTAATAGAGATACGAGCGTTACAGAAAGTATGGATGAACACAAAAAACCAAAATGTAGATAGCCAAAGCCTATTAAAGGGTGAATAAATAGCCTGACCCGAAGTTTTCCATCCATCTGTGCCCAAGCCGAAGCTATTTAATGGTGAGGTAGCTCATGCATGGCACGTACCGTCAATCTTTCGGACCGTGCTCATCATAAATGGTTGTATTGATGACCTGCCTCCTATTTTTCGTGCTTGCAAGGGTATTTTCTTATTAAATCGGGATGTGTTGATGGTCATCCTTCATGCCCAAGGTCATGTCCATGGAATTTCAGACCATGGATGGCGCTTGTAGGTCGTTTGCATACCTTGAATGAGGGTTGACGCAAGGTGTACCTGCAATTTGATCAACAGTCTTTTCGAGCCCTTTACTTTGTTTGTGGGCAGGATGTCCTTGTGTGAGAAGGCTGCGTCATACATCCTTATGTTATTTATTACTTGAGATATTAGCAAATTATCTCGAATATACGTGGTTGTAGATAGGTCCATAATCCTACATGTGCTTAGGTCAGTGGTACCCTGGTAAGTCTAGTCGAGCAAGGGTCAATCGCACCCTTGAGTGTTGCATGTCAGCAGGCATCCGCATAGGTCGACTAACCTCAGAGCTCATCTGGCGACTGGGGTTCCTATACGCAGGATCACCCTACTCCAATATTTCCCCTGAGTAAAGAATATCAGTCCCTGCGTAGGTGCTTCGCATCGGGTTAGCGGTAGTGCTTTTGGCCTACGTTTCGTGGGAATCTTAGGTTCCTCAGGCTACTGATTATCACCTGCATCCTCTTGGTAGGGAAAGGTTATTTCTGCGGTAGAGATGCGATGAAAATTCCTAATGGTTTGAAGGCTTCGAAGCATCGAAACCTCATGCAACCGACCTTGCCAATTCTCTAGCTCCTCATCGGAGTCGGAAAAACATTCACTGTCCTTTTCCCAACAGAGCATTACTTCATCCATGGGGTTAACCCAATCTTCATCCTGCGCATTTATCTTATAAATGTGATCTAATTCCTCCTTTGCATAGGCTGGCTCTATATACCGTGCACCTTCTGCTGGATCTAACGGTACTATGACATGCATACCTTTGTTTTCGAACACCATGTTGCGTTTCTTAAGATTGATAACCCCCCCCATGTCTATTGCCCAGTCTAGCCCGAGGAGCATAGGGTAGGGGTCCATGTCTTCAACTATTTCTATTACTTCAAAATCAGCTAGGACCCTGACCCCTGCAATGTCAAGCATGATTTTTGGTAACCTACCCAGAGGGATGATTTTCTGTTGATTTTCCATTCGCAGTTGGATAGTGGACCGTTCCAATTTAGGCTCTCCCATTTGTTGCCATGTTTTTTTTGGTAAGACGTTGGCATCCGATCCAAGATCTAAGATAACCTGATCCATTTCATAGTCTCTGATATGTGTAGTTAATCGCATTTCTCTCCCGGTGCGTTTCTTATAGCTATATAGTTTGTGTACATCCTTGGTCTCAGGGATAAAATTGGGCCGAGCTACACAGGTATTCAGTAATTCTAGGAGATTTCCTACAACCTGTGGATTCCTTAGAAACTTCATACACGCCTTTAAAAAGGGCTCAATTCCTTCTTCGATTTGAGGCTGCACGGGGCTACCAATGGTGCTTGTTCTTTCAAGACACTCCTTTTCGAGAGGCAAGCCCTTCTTCGTTTCCCTAGGTGTCCAGCCCACTACGTGTCATGTCTTTTACACTTGGATCCACCTCCCTTATCTCATTTTTAACCCTCTGTACGTTCTACGTAGGGGTAGGCTGCTTTTCCTACATCTTGGCTATTAAAATTGGGCAGTCTTCTACCTCATGGTCCAACTATCTACAATATTTGCACAACGTCCTAGTGGGATTAGGGCATTCTTTATAAAAGTGCCCTATTTCTCCATAGTTATAATAGATTAGCTAACCTCGTCCTCGGCTTGCACTTCCTCCCCCACCTCCTCTGCCTCAGGCCGGTGATTCTCCAAAATGCACAACAAGTCTTGGCGATGCAGGGTCTGATTGCACCCTATATAAGTTCCCACAATCCATAATTAAGTCATATGTGCGATAGTTCTACTCATCATGTCCCATTGATTGGCAGAATCAACACCATTGTTGCTTTAGTTCTGGGACATATGCACCCAGCCGAGGGCAATGGTTCATATCATGTAGGCCAAATACTCGAAAATCATCACACCATAGCACAAATCCACTTGATCCTAGTTGCAATAGGACAGGTTCCCTAGTTGCCCCTGGGCCTATCGGACTAGGCCCTTCGGCTTGCATATAATTGGTCAACAGAGGGCACTGATCATTCGTATGGCCAGACGCCCGGCAATGTATACACCAAATATTTGCATAGATGTCCTCTCCTCACTCTTTTCGTAGGTTCTGTATCTCCATATGCATAGCCCCAAGTTGTTCCTGGATTTGTTGTACCCTTGCTGACGTATCCTCTCGGGGTGCAGCTTCTAATTTCATAGCAACTTCCACAACTTTCTCCTATGATTCAAAGGTCTGATGACTCATCGGTGTATGTAGGTGAAGTAACAACATGGTGATGAACCACTCCGTATGTTGTCTATCATCATACTCAAACCCTCATTCCCTAATTGCATTCTTCAATCGCTGATCAGCCTTCCATACTGACTCAGACACACCTTGTTTGAAGTCCTTTACTTTCGCTATTAGCTGCGAATAAGATTTCAGCTTCTGGAAGTGTTTCCTTTGAGCATCCTTGATATCTTGAATGGAGGTGGTCCCATTCTGGGAAACATATCACATATACCAGTCTATAGCTTTGTCTTCGAATGATAAAGACAGTTGCGCCCTCTTGATCATGTCACTTGCCACATTTTGTGCAGTCCAGACAGAGTTTGCCACAAAACAAACCGGTCCATATCCTCATCTCCTACCCCCTTGAAGGTAGGTAGTTTCAAATGCGCAGCCATATCACTGTCTAGGGGGGGTGGCAGTATAGGTGAATTCTTACCTTTGCACGTCCGAGGTGGCGATGGAGCCAGGGGATCTTGTGCAGTTGGTTCCTGCAACAGATTGTAGGTGGATCTCCCTCTGTCAAGATTGGTCCGATAGTATTTACCACTGTGGGTCGCGCTCCCGTCTAGATCCAAGGTCATTCAGTCAGTATGACTACACAAAATGCTCTTTTCGCGCAATAATTGCTTGATCAGCAATGGTAATGTCCTTAGGAATTTGCCTCGGAATCCTTTGGATAATCGTCGTTCGGCTTCAGAGTATGATAAAAACCGATCAATGGAAAATTCTGTCACAAATCCTCCCAGCACACTATCCACCTAGTGATCCACCGTGCGTGTGATAGTATTATTAGTTTTCTCAAGCTGTTTGAGAAACTTTGGGGTCCACAGAGTGACTCGCTCGTCCTTCCAGCACTTCTATAATTCCACCAGTCTGCCCAACCACTCTTGGAGTTCAATCACAAAAGTAACAAAGAATATTTCGCAGCTTTCAGTAAGGACATAACTATTTTTCCACCTTTCCGCCGTTAACTTCTCACTGTGATTTTATTTTACTACGAACTCCTGGATATGTCTTTCAAACCAGTCCTCAGACTCTTTTCTTTCAGGCTTCCAGTATTCTCTTGTAATTACCCGATTCCTCTCTCATAATTCTTCCGATCCTGGCAATAGAACCATTTTTTGTCTTGAGGTGTCTCAACCTAGGTTCGGTGTGCAAGGTTTGCCAACAAACCCCTATACTACTGGCCCTTTTGGCAGTGATCTGCTCTCATAGGTCATAGTCTCACCCGAATTAGTATGGGTGGGTGCTGGAACCAGGTTTCTGCACACTGAGAAAGGAAGGGTAAGGCAAGAAAATATGTGTTTTGTTATGTAATTCCCAAATTACCTTGTTTCTTCGCAGGGGTAACTATGTATCTATTTGGCCCCATGTGCACTAGATCTATAATTATATGCTTTCTATAACATCAAGACAACATTATATAAACAGAGTGGAATATATATAGATCCAAGCATTCAGTACATTGACCTTCATAGCAGAAATACAGAAAATACACAACACAACAATTATTAGCAATTCATACAATAGTACTCACAAATTCAGATCTCTAATAATCCTTCGCATTCATTCATTCATCAATATTTCCTTACAATTCCCTTCCCAACCTGTGCACACAGCAGCAGGGTTCGCACACAACTGGACTAGGATCTTCGTGCACACAGCCAGTAGGAGTCCGTTCCCAAAAAACCCAAACAGATAGCTTAAACCATAGATCGCATCAATAGCTCATCCATTCCTATCCTTTATGAAACAAAATACATCTCTATTTATAATAATCTAGCCTCGACTTTCCTATGGTCCGCAACCCATGGTTTTCAAACCCCTAGTTTACCCTTTGACCCATTACAATACGTTCGGTGCTTTGACCCGCCCCAAAACCATTGCGCTATACTAAATATAATAAAAAATAATCAAAATGGACCAGTTTCACAACTTGTTAGGAGACCTCATTCCAACATCATGGAAGCTGGCATGGAATCTAAGATTAATGACATGGAAGCTAAGATCGATGAAAAAATGGAAAAAATGAAGAAGGATCTAAAAGAAGACATGGAAGGTTTGACAACGTTAATACAAGAAATGTTTCCTAATGGTGAAAAGATAGTAGATGAAACTCATGATGAGAAAAAAATAAATGTTAATCATGATTTCATAAACTCTAATGTTGGAAGGAAGAACCACCATATTCCAAAAATGGTTATGAGGAAATTTGATGGAAAGGATCCTATAACATGGATACTACAGATGGAGCAATATTTTGATCTCAATAATGTGCAAAACACACAAAAGTTATGCATCGCAACTTTACATTTAGAACAAAATACATTTGTATGGTATCGATGGCTTTGCTCCCGTAAAAAAATTATCACTTGGTCAATTTTTACGGAGGAAATGATAGCACATTATGAGGATACAAAGAGCAACACCTTCTTTATCCAATTAATAAATCTCAAACAAAAGTGTCTAGTGGGGGAGCACATTGAGGACTTCCAAAAATTGAATATAAGGGTAACTGATATTCCAGAGGAACACAAGATTTATCTCTTCATAGGTACTTTAAAGGATAACATCCAACATGAAGTTCGTATTTTGGAACCTGATTCATTGGAGAAGGCATTCAGGTTGGAAAGAAAAATAGATTGTAAAACTATGGCGACAAGGAAGCCTACCACTCACTTCTATAAAGAGGGAAGTGTTCTCCTAGATTTCCACAACCTACAGGGTTGAAACCACAACAATTGGAAGAAAAAAGAGCAAAAGGGCTTTGCTATAGTTGTGATAGAAAATGCATTAAAGGTTAGAAGTGTGCTGATAAGAAATTATTCTACATATATTGTGAAGAGGAAGAAGAAAATGAACAAGAATTTTCAAAAGAAGAGGGTATACACCAGGAACTATCCCTAGAAGAGGAAGAAATGAGTCCGACCATATCATGTAATGCATTGGTGGGAATTACCACTCCTCAAACTCTTAAGATAGAAAGACATATCAAGAATAAAAGGTAATAATGTTGATTGATTCGGGTAGTACCCATAATTTTATTCATTGTAAGGTAGCCAAGGAATTTAATTGTTTCCTATACCCAACACTAGAATGTCAAGTAATGGTTGCAAATGGAGGAACTATAAATTGCTCTAGAAAATTCCATAATATCAAGCTAACCATGGGGGAATATGTATTGAATAGTCCAATGCTTTTGATTCCTATGGGAGGTGTTGATGTTGTACTAGGAGTACAATGGTTACAATCTTTGGGGATGGTAGCTTTTAATTTTCAAAAACTTTTCTTGAAATTTTTTTCATAAGGTAAGGAAGTTGAATTATGGGGTATTGAAAGGAATCCTAGAAAGATAATAAGCTCTAATGTCATGAAAAAGCTTCTAAATAAAGAACAATGAGGCGTAATTGCACAATTATGCTCACTAGAAGTCACAACATCAAAATTATCTATTTCTGCAGATCTCCAAAAAGTCTTGGACAACCATTCCAAGGTGTTTGAAACTCCCAAAGGACTCCCACCTATACATGATCATGATCATGCTATTCATTTGATTCCCGGAAGTGTTCCTACAAACATCAGGCCTTATAGATATCCTTATGTCCAAAAGAGTGAAATTTAATGTATGATTGCAGAAATGTGAGAGGATGGTTTAATTCAACCTAGTCAAAATTCTTTCTCTGCTCCTGTAATATTGGTACACAAGAAAGATAGATCATGGCACATGTGTCCAGATTATAGGGAGCTCAATAAGCTCACCATTAAATATAAATTTCCCATTCCTGTGATTGATGAATTATTGGATGAATTACATGGAGCAATTTATTTTACCAAGTTGGATCTTTGTTCAGGATATCATCAAATTAGAATGAAGACCGAAGATATTCCAAAAACAACATTTGAAACTCATGAGGGTCATTATGAATTTTTGGTCATGCCTTTTGGCCTTACCAATGCACCTTCTACATTTCAAGGGTTGATGAATTCCATTTTCAAACCCTTCCTTAGAGAATTTGTGCTAGTATTTTTTGATGATATACTAATCTACAACAGGTCTTGGAAGGATCATGTTCAACATGTTGACAGGGTGCTCAAACTATTGCAGGAGAAACAATTATATGAAAAAACTTCCAAATGTTTCTTTGGAGTACAAGAGGTGGAATATCTGGGTCATATTGTATCTCACGAGGGTGTTAAGGTAGACCCTAACAAAATTAAAGCCATTAAGGAATGGAAAGTCCCCACAACCATAAAGCAGTTGCGAGGATTTCTTGGGTTAACAAGGTATTATCGCAAGTTTGTTAAGAATTATGGGAGAATAGCAGCACCTCTAACAAAATTATTGAAGAAAGATGCATTTTCATGGACTCCTGAAGCAAATAAGGCCTTTGAACGTCTTAAAGAGGCAATGTGCCTAGCACCGGTCTTAGCTACGCCAGACTTCACGAAAACCTTTATTGTGGAATGTGATGCCTCAGGAAATGGAATTGGTGCGGTTTTAATGCAAGAAGGAAGACCCATTGCTTTTGAAAGTCGTCCAATCAAAGGAAAGTATTTACAGAAACCTATTTATGAGAAGGAAATGTTATCAATACTGCATGCACTAAAGAAATGGCAAACTTACCTAATGGGAAGACACTTCAAGGTAAAAACTGATCATGATAGTCTTAAACACTTTTTGGAGCAAAGACTATCTTCGAAGAGCAGCAAAAATGGGTCACAAAGATGTTGGGTTATGACTTTGAAATAATCTACAAAAAAGGAAAGCTTAATGTTGTTGCAGATGCACTCTCAAGAAAGAATGAAGAGGTGGAAGCATTGCTTTGTGCTATTTCTATTATCCAACCAGATTGGATAACTGAAGCAAGAGATGAATGGAAGAAGGACAAAGATGTATGGACACTCATTCAAAAGTTGCAGCAAGATCCTAGTACATCTGATACATTTAGTTGGAAAAATGATTCCTTATGGTACAAATATCGTTTATATCTTTGTAAGAATTCCCAACTAAAACAAAAGATTCTTTTGGAATTGCACACTTCTCCTTTAGGAGGACACTCAGGATTTTTAAAAACTTACCACAGGGTGAAGAAAGAATTTTTTTGGGATGGCCTTAAATCAGATATTCAAAATTTTGTGGTAGAATGTTTGGTTTTCCAGCAGAATAAAGTTGAGACAATTAAGACCTCGGGTCTTCTACAACCTTTATCCATTCCAAGCCAACGTTGGGAGGAGATTTCAATGGATTTTATCACAGGTTTACCTAAGTCTGAAGGAAAGAGTGTCATCATGGTGGTAGTTGATAGACTTACGAAGTATGCACAATTTTGTGCATTATCTCATCCATTTAAAGCTAGTACAATTGCTACTACATCTATGGAAACAATTCAAAAGCTACATGGAAAACGAAAGGTTATTGTGAGCGACAGAGATCCCAATTTTACTGGAAATTTTTGGACAGATTTATTTTCTTGTTTGGGTACTCAATTAGCTCATAGCTCATCTTATCATACTCAATCCGATGGTCAAACTGATATAGGGAATAAATTTTTGGAAGGATATCTTCGTTGTTTTGTATCTGATAAATAAACACAATGAATCAAGTGGTTACCTCTCGCTGAATGGTGGTATAACACCTCCTTCCATAATGCAGTAAAAATGACCCCATTTATGGCACTTTATTGATATCATCCACCATCCATCACATCATCTTTAAGAGAAAATTCAAAGGTTCAAGCAGTGGAAGATCACATCGAGCATCAACAAGAAGTTCTCCAACTCTTAAAGGATAACCTGAATTCAACACAAAATCAAATGAAACAACAAGCAGATCAACATCGCAACAAGAGAAGTTTTGATGTAGGAGATTGGGTATTTTTACGGTTACAACCATACAAAAAAATGTCCCTCAAGCAAGCTAATAAGGATAATAAATTATTGCCAAAGTACTATGGTCCTTACAAGGTGCTGTAAAATATTGGTACTATGGCATATAAATTAGAGCTTCTTGATTCTTCACGAGTGCATCCAATTTTCCATGTTTCATGATTAAAGAAGGTTATAGGTGAAAATATTCCAGTTCAAACAATATTTCCTGAACTTGTTGAGGAAGGAAAAATCATATTGGAACCTAAAGCGGTCACGGAAATAAGAAATCGATAGCTATGAAGTCGATCAATTTTAGAGTATCTCATCAAGAGGAAGAACTTACCCACTGAAGATTCTACATGGGAGGATGATAATTTTATACAGAAGCACCTAGAGCTACTCAATCATTGAGGACAACACTTTTTTTAAGGAGAGGGGCATGTTAGGTCCCTATATTACTAGTATAGTCCCTTATTGTTGTTAGTGTAACCCCCTTGTTGTTATTATTGTACCCATGTAACCCCCATATTGTTATTATTGTGCCCTTAAATTATTATTGTTAGGTAGGATAGGATTACGTTGTGGCCCACTAGGATTACATTGTGGCCCCATGGACTCCTAGATATAGAAATATGGGTTTGTAATTTGTATCATCCAAGAATTGTTCATTCATGTAATGTATTGGAGGTTGCCCCCTCGAAGTGGATTATTTCTGAGGCGTTGATATCTATTTTCTTCAATTTTTGGAGCTGGTTTCACTACAGTTAACCTTGTAGGTTATGGAAGTCTAGGAGTAGAAACACTTCCATCTTTATAGTTGTGAGTGGTAGGCTTCCTTGTCGCCATTATTTTTCTTTCAATTTTTCTTGCAAACCTGAATTATTTCTCCAATGAATCAGGTTGCCAAAGGAGAACCTCATGTTGTATGCTATACTTTAAAGTCCATATGAAGAAATCAATCTTGTGTTCCTATGGAATATCATTTACCCTTATATTCGATTTTTGGAAGTCCTCAATGTGCTCCACCATTGAACCCTTTTGTTTGAGATTTATCAATTGGCTAAAGAAGGTATTTATCTTTGTATCCTCATAATGTGCTATCATTTCCTTCATAAAAATTGACCAAGTGACAATTTTTTTACGAGAGAAAAGTCATCGATACCATAAAAAATTTATTTTTTTCTAAATATAAAGTTGAAATGCGTACCTTTTGTGTGTTTTTCACATTATGGAGATCAAGATATTGTTCCATCTGTAGTATCCATGTTACTGTATCCTTGCCATCAAACTTCCTCATATCTATCTTTGGAATATTGCGTGTCTTAAATCCAACATTACAGACTATGAAATTATGTTTAAAATTTGTTTTATTCTCATCATGAGCTTCATCTACTACCGTTTCGGCATTAGGAATCATTTCTTGTAACAACTTTTTCAAACGTTCCTTTAAATTTTCCATGTTTTCTTTCAATTTTTCTTCTATACCATTGATCTTAGCTTCGACGCCATTTTTCAAACCATCCATCTTATATTCCACGTATTTCTTCAATCCATCCATGTCTTTCTTCAAACCATCCATCTTAGCTTCCCTTTCATTTTTTGTTACTCTTTGTGAGAGTGAAATTTGTTGCACTTGGTATCATAATTTTGAAATATCATGTTAGTATGAATTCTAATCACAAGCGTACGAAAAAATATCACTTTAGTTGTGCATAAAAAAAACCCTAACATCAAATGTGGCTGTCAATTTCCTTAGATATACATTAGGTGATTAGAATAAATTCTACAAAAATCCAGATCTATGCAGTTAAAGACATTAAACAACAAAAATAAACAAGAGTTTCTCCATACATCCAATAGGCAACGCAAGAATTTATAAAGAATTTTTATATTATGACACTTGCGAAGGGAACATTGACTGATGTTACTAGTCCCCCTCAATGGGATGGGTTATTGTATGTCCTCAGTGCTTCAGATCCAATATATCTCTCTCTTGATGGTGCAGAAAACCTAGACAAAATGGAACTCAAAGGGAGCTCACAAGCAAAAGTAGAAAAATATGACAATGATGGAGGATCAAATTCAGACCAAAATCATATATCAAGAGGTGATCAAAAGGTGACAAAAGGTAGTGAATGAATAGAAAACCCTTATATTTATAACAAAATATTGAGTTAGTCTAGATATTGGTGCATAGTTAAAATATTATTAACCAAATCTAGATCCAACTTACTTGGAATATTTTCTTATTTTTGGTGGAGGGGAAAGGAATTTAGAATTGGCTAAATAACTTTATGTATAAATAACAAATAAATAAATTATTTATTTATTATTTCAAGGATGATGTTAAGGAATAATTAAATAAATAATGATTTATTCATTTATTTATAAATGATTTAGTCAAATTTAACAAGGAATATTATTAAAAAATTATTTAAATAATTATTCCTAGATAATAATAAGATAAATAGTAATTTATATAATTAATTCTCATGTTTTGGGTTAAATATGACCAGGAATATTAATTAAACAATGGTTTAGTTAATTATTCCTAGAGGAAAATCAAACAAATAAGAATTTATTTAATTATTCCTCATGGGCTTTCCTATTTAGACCAGAGATAATTTAATAAAATATGGGTTATTATATTATTTCTCATAGTGAAAGAAATTTTACTATGGTAAAAGTGGTCTTACATGGTGTACTTTAGTCCATCTAATAGTAACAGGTTATATGACCAAAAATTGGTGTAACAGATTGCCTCCCAACGTGCGAGCATAAGAAGCTAATCGTATGAATGAAGTACACTATAAGAACACAATCACTAGACGCCAAAGGGGAGTTAGAGAGAGAGAAATATAAGAGGGACTGAGGTGAGAGAGGAAAAGACCCTGAGGAGGCAAGACTTATAGGTGTAATAAGTCTCTTTTATGAGTGAGAACATGTTCTCAACAAGGCAGAGGAGGCATACCTATGCCCGTTGAGATGAAAAGGTACAAAGAATAATGGTTCACACAAAAAACATGGGACTGAGATATATAGTACATGATAGCATAGCCATGGGCTAGATAAAAAAACATAATGGATCCCACATACATACTGTGCTTGGGAAAACAACTAGGACTTATACAATAATATCAGAGTACATGAGATATAATAACAACCAAAGAGGCCCTGTAAAACAGGAAAGGGCTCTAAAAATATGAATGACACATGCAAACTAAAAAGGCATTGCAAACAGTTGAGGCCAGAAGCATAAAATCTGTAGAGCTACATCCAAGGCTGTAGTAAAGATGTCATCCGGGTATGTGGGGGGATACCTGAAGGGACACCCCCTCATGAGGTCTAAAAAATCTCACACACACCCGGGAATCACTCGTACAATCTGCTACATCACGGAACCATCAAGTATATAGATCTCGATTATACCATAAGGAGATGGAATTGAGAAACAATAAAGTCAAAGGGAAATAAAGTGTCCCTTTACCTGATTTGAGGCACCGAACAAGAGTGGAAGATGGAACCAAGGTACTGTTAGTCATCAATAATTTTTTGCTGATATCAAAGGATGATTAAGTTATTATCCCAGATTTCTAGAAACAATATTTGAGAAACATTCTAAGTTCTAGAAATCTCACTGGCTTTATCATCCTAAATTTATCTGATTCACTCAAAACTTCATATTTTTCCTTCTCAAAAGTCTACCCTGCTACTCCAAAAAGACTTTATCTTTTGGGCCTGTTTGACTCATTTTATCACTCCACTTACACCCTCATTCATCCCCTTTTCCCCTCTGAAGACCCATTCTTCTTTCCCCTAAAAAACCCCTCATAATTCCCCTCATTCATTATTTTTCTTCTAAAAACCTTAAAACAATGAAAAAATCCTTTTTACATTATTTTAACCTAACCATTTAAACCTACCACACCCTTTGATTTATTATTAAAAACTTTTTTTATATGCTAAAAATGCCCTTTTCCATAAATTAGGACTTTAAATCCCCTTTCGGCTTGAAGCCTTAGCCCCTTACCCTCATAAAACCGTTTCCTCCACTATATCCTAGCCCCTTCCCTATTCAAAGCTCCTCCACCCCTTTTATTTTACATACCCTTGCGAACCTTATAAAACCCCTCCAAAATGGCAAGCCACCCCCCTTACATCACCTCGCCTCTTTATTTTCTTCCAGGCTACATCCGTCATTGATTTGGATCCTTGGGCCCGATTCAATGGTCCTCACATCCCCTTCCCTCATTCCACATTAATCCATCCCGACGCTACCTGAAAAATCCCACCACATCATCATGCTTGGGTCCTGCTCTCCACTTAATTCTTCATCCAATAAAACTCTGCCACCTATCCGCGGGCTCCACTCCCTAAACCTACGCCCTGCTCCTGGACTTTGTCCGCACCGTCAATCTCGCTCCTTGCAATCCGATGGTCCAGATCCCATATCGTGCAGAAAATGGCGCCGAACTTTAACACTCCTAACCTACGTGAAATGGGCGGGTTTTCCCTACCATGCCACAATCGCCTAGTGGAATCGCGAAACCCCCACTCAAAACCATTTACTGCCTTTCACCTGTGCAATAAACCATTTATGGTTTTCCATAACCAATTTCTTACCCCTCAGGCCAAATTTTTAATTGTTTCGCCTCTATTCAAGATCCGCCATGTTCCACCTTTGGAACCCTTCCCTCTACATCTTATCCTCCTCTACAAGCTAGCCCCGACGCTTCAAAACCCCAAAAAATGCAGTTTCTCCAATCCTCGTAGGTTTTAAACTAACGTTTGTTTGTGTTTTTGCAGGTTTTAATGGTGGTGATGCCCACAGGGGCATTCCAATGGTCAAAATAACCTCTGGATGATGATCCAAGAGGAAAATGCACATAAAGAAGGCTAGAAGGGTTTGCATGAAGGCTTAACCCTCGATGAATCATGATCATCGATGAGTTATAAACCTTCATATTATGAAGAAACCCTCCCTGCACATAAAGGACAAATACAGATAATTACAACAGAAGAGGCAATGAAGAAATGAAGAACAAAAGGATTAATGGCCTAATTCTAAATCAAAGGGTAAAACACAGAGGATTAACCATGAAAATAGTGATTAAAGATAAAGGTCAAAGGTTTAAAAACAAATAATGAACAAACAAATAGTTATAAAGTAGAGACAGAGGATAAAGACAGTGGGACAGATTATAGACGCTTAATCATGGTTCAAAGGCCTAAAACAGAGTTTTATGATTAAACAAAGATAGATTTACCCAAAGACAGTTTCAGATAACTCAAAAAAGAAGCATTTACTTCTCCAAAGGCCAAACTACCACCTACAACATGATTTCCTTCCATAAAGGCATTTGGCAATCATTACACAGTCAGAGATATTTTTTATCTATCAAAATATTTATTCTAAAGTTAAAAATAGGCCTTAAAGTAAAACTTTTCACCTATTTTTCCTTGAGAAGTTAAGATTGAGTTATTGAAACTGTAGGTTTTAACCCTGAACATAAATTATCTATACACGAATCTTATAACAGAAAATAAATAATAGCGAGAGAATAAAACATAAAACAAATAAACACAGAGATTTTCCCCTGGATCCCAAATCGGGATGACTAGCTTGATATTTCATTATATTCCTTTTGGTGTTACAACACATATATATATATATATATAGATGCCAAAGCATACATAAATCCTAATCCATTAACCCTGGATTAGAACATAACCGTAGTTCCCTTGACCGGATCTACAAAAATACCAGGGGCCAAAAACCACCGTACCCCAAAACCATGTGAAAAACCATGCACAAAACCATGGACGCAGACCACCCACCAGAAACTAAGGACCAAAAATTTTTGCGAGGGCGCTGCCCTGGACCCCGACAGGGGGGCCTACTGCCCCCCTTCTGAAACCCCCATTATGCCCAGCACAAAGGGGGGGATATCGCCCAACCTCTTACCCCCCCGTGCATGATTAGTCATGGAAAGAATATAACACATACCCAACATTCTCCCACTTGTTGTTTTCTTTCCGCAGGGGCCCACAGGAGAGCTTAGTCATTGGCTTAATTCTTCAACACCCATTGTTTCTCTACACCAAGAGAATTTTTGAGTGCTCACAAACTTCGTCAATACATTTGCAACATTCTTAAAAGTGTCCACCTTTACCAGAAACACCCTTTTAGCCTCAACCATATCTCTAACAAAGTGATATTGAACATCAATGTGCTTTTTCTTTGAATGATAAGAAAGATTCTTAGTGAAGAAAATTTCACTTTGGCTATTAGAGTCTATCCTTATAGCTTGTTGTACTAACCCCATACTTGAACACAATATCTGCAACCAAATTGCTTCCTTGCTTGCATGAGTGGCTTCCATGTATTCTGCCTTTGTAGTTGAAAGAGCCACTACAGACTGTCTTTTACTCATCCAACTGACTGTGCCTCCAAACAGGCTAAACATATACCCACTTGTAGATCTTATTTGGTCTAGATCTCCAGTCCAGTCTGCATAAAAAAAACCACTAATGTCCAAGATTCTTTCCAATCCTAGTATTCCCTAGTAGCATAAGCCATAATCACTAGTGCCACGTAAATATCTAAAAACCCACTTCACTCCTATCCAATGTTCCTTCCCTAGTTTTGACATAAACTTGATCAATACTCCCACTACATGTGCAATGTATGGTCTAGTACAGGCCATTGCATACATCAGGCTACCCACTACAGTTTCATATGGAACATGAGACGTATCCTCCTCTTCTTCTTGTGTCTTGGGACACTATTCAACAAACAACTTTACACCTACAGGAATAGGAACATTCACCGGTTTACTATCCTGCATATTGAACCTCTGCAATATAGTCTCGACATACTTCCTCTGGTTTAACCAGAGCTTCCTCTTTTCTCGATCTCTCTTAATTTCCATGCACAAAATATAGTTTGCAGTACCAAGATCCTTCATGTCGAATTTGGAGAACAGTTGGGTCTTCAAATCTTGGATAATTGCTTTTTGATTTCCTATCAACAACATATCATCCACATACAAGACCAAATAAATAACATGGTCACCAATTAATTTAAAATAAACAAAGTGATCCTCCTTGCTTCTGGTGAAGCCAAGTCCCCATATATAGGTATCAAATTTCTGATACCACATCCTTAGTGACTGTTTTAACCCATACAGAGACTTCTTCGACCTACATACCAGTTCTTTCTTACCCTTCACCATAAAGCCTTCAGGTTGCTTCATGTAGATCTCCTCTTCTAGATCCCTGTGAAGAAATGTTGTCTTCACATCAAAATCAAATGCGGCAAAAAATTGTGAAGAAATGTTGTCTATCTCAAAATCAAATGCAGCAACAACCGATAAAAGTAATCTAATAGAAGTAACTTTGGAAACAAGAGAAAAAAATATCACCAAAATCAATTCTTGGCACCTGGGAATAACCTTTTGCTACCAATCGAGATTTTTATTTCTCCACCTTGCCTTCTACATTCATCTTCTTCTTAAACAACCATTTTCTCCCAATGGGCTTCCTTCCAGCTGGCAACTCCACCAGACACCATGCCTCATTTTTGTGCAAGGATTCCATTTCATCAACCATGGTCTCCTTCTAGAGTTTTCCATCCTCTGAATCTACTGCCTCCCTAATAGTTTTGGGATCATCATCAGTTATAGTTAAGGCAAAACCTGAGCAGAAATCAGATGGAATATACCTTTCTGGTTGCCTTCTTTCCCGAACTGATCTTCTCATAGCTGGAGTTTGTGGATCTTCCTCTTCTGAATCTTCTTTTGTTGTAGAGTCTGATTCATACTCTATCTTCTCAGGTTCCTTTGGTATGACTTCATGCTTAACAACATCTTTCACCTCTCTAAACACCACATCTCGGCTATACACAACCTTCCTTGTTTCCAGGTTCCAAAGCTTGTAACCTTTTAAACCATCCTTATACCCAATAAAGATGCACCTTTCAGATTTATTATCCAACTTGGTCCTTTTCTACTTTGGAACATGTACATATGCATCACATCCAAATACCCTTAGATGTGAAAGAGAGCGTTTCTTACCAGTCCATACCTCATGTGGAGTCTTATCCTCCAACAATGATGAAGGTGATTTTTTAACTAGATAGCATGCAGTCTCCATTGCCTCTGCCCAGAATTCTTGCCCTAACCCAGTACCACTAAGCATGCTTCTTGCCTTTTCCATCAGTGTTCTTATCATTCTTTCTGCAACTTTGTTTTGCTGAGGTGTGTATGGAGTAGTCTTCTGCTATGATATACCATACTTCTTATATAAATTTTCAAATTCCTTCTTGCAGAACTTCCCACCATTATTTGTCCTCAGCGCCTTTATCTTCTTCTCTGTCTGGTTTTCCACCAGAGCCTTAAATTATTTAAATCTGTCAAAGGCTTCAGATTTATTCCTCAAGAAATATATCCATGTATTCCTTGAGAAGTCATCTATGAATGAAACATAGTACATATACTTTCCTAGTGATGGAACTGACATAGGTCCAAACACATCACTGTGCACAAGTTCTAATATCGTGTTCGCCCTCTTAGCACCAGAAGGAAAAATCACTCGATTCTACTTCCCATATACACAATGTTCATATAAATTGAAATCTAGAGAGAAATTAGACATACCTTCTACCATAACATTTATATTCAGTATCCGAAAGCCCTTATCTCCAATATGTCCAAGCCTTTGATGCCATAGCATGGTCTTTTCTCTAGAGATAGCTAGGCTTTCCAATCCACTTTCAGGAACCTCAAAACTGTTACACCCATCAATAACAGTGCTACCTTGTAGCTTGTATAGAGTTCCAGTCTGAACTCCCCGCATTAATACTAGTGCTCCCCAAACCATCTTGCAGGCATCTTTCTCGAACACTGTTTTTACACCTGCATCATCCATCTTGCTTACAGAAATCAAATTTTTGGCCAATGCAGGAATATACAGAACACCAGGAGGTGTTCTAATCCTTCCACCTTGCAGCTTCAGCTTGACCTTTCCACTTCTGACGATTTTTTACTTCCTATAATCCCCTAGGAAGACATCACCACCATCATATTTCTCATACTCGCAGAACCACTCCCTATGGGGAGTGAAGTGAAAGGATGCACCTGATTCAATCAACCATGACTCATGATCTACATGTGTATTTGAAGAAGAAGCCAAATACACATCCCCAACTTCATCTGAGGTGGCTTTTGCCTCTACAGAAGGAGCATCATCAGATCCCTTTCCTTTCTCAAGAGCTTTATATCTGCAGTCCCTTTTGTAGTGCCCTTCTTTTCTATATTTCCAACATACCTTTACAAAATTTCTAGGAGATTTAGATCTCCCTCTAGATTTGGATCTCCCACTTGAAACCTTATTATTGTTTCTGTTTTGGGACCTTTCTCGTACAGATAAGGCATCTCCATTCTGGCCCTCCATATTTCTCCGTCTCATTTCATCCGACAACAAGGCTGAGACAATGTCATCAAAATTCAAGGTAGTTGTATTGCTACTTATTGCAATAAACAAACTGTCCCATGAGTCTGGTAGAGAACACAACAAACTGATGTACTTATCTTCATCTGAGATTTTAATATCAATAGATGACAACTGACTTACCACAGTATTGAAGGCGTTCAGATGCTCTGTCATCGAGTTTCCATCCTTCATCCTCAGGTTATACAGCTTTTTCCGTAGGAACAACTTATTCACCAGAGACTTAGATTGGTACAAAGTCCCAAGTTTTTCCCACAAATTCTTCACCATAGCTTCCCTAGATACATTCAACGATATTGAATCTGAGACACAACCGTATTGTGCTCTTAGCCTTCTGATCCATTTTCTTCCAGTCTTCATCTGACATTTCCATTGGTTTAGTACCTGGATCTACCGCGATCCACTAATCTTTATCCACCAACAGATCCTCCATCTTGAGCTTCCACAACTAAAAACTCTAACTATTAAATTTCTCGATCTCTATCTTTCTACCGCTCGCCATCTTCTTTCACCACAAGAATCGATCCCGCAGATCTCCCACTGAACAGGGTCTACCTCAGGCCCGAGAAAAAAACCCTCAATAGCAAAGGCGTCCCCTTGAAGCCGTAACAAATATGATACCAAATACAGGTTTTAACCTTGTACATAAATTATCTACACATGAATCTTATAACAGAAAATAAACAATAGTGAGAGCATAAAACATAAAATATATAAACACAGAGATTTTCCCCTGGATCCCAAATCAGGATGACCAGCTTGGATTAGAACATAACCATGGATTAGAACATAACCGTAGTTCCCTTAACTAGATCTATAAAAATACCAGGGGCTGAAAACCATTGTACCCCAAAACCATGTGCAAAACCATGCACAAAACCATGGACACGGACTGCCCATCAGAAATTAAGGACCAAACATTTTCATTGGGGCGTTGCTATGGACCTCGACAGGGGGGCCTACTGCCCCCCCCGTGACCCCCCCATTGTGCCCAGCACAAAGGGGGGCCTATTGCCCCCCCTCTTACCCCCCCCTACACGTGATTAGTCGTGGAAAGAATATAACACATACCCAACAGAAACAAAGAAGTACCTGGAAATATTCC
Organism: Pinus albicaulis; assembly: GCA_034641835.2. Lineage (NCBI taxonomy): Eukaryota > Viridiplantae > Streptophyta > Pinopsida > Pinales > Pinaceae > Pinus > Pinus albicaulis. The sequence goes on from CM076572.1 coordinate 1,280,095,324, forward strand.
TGCCTTAAGCCTTGCATGGTTTTCAAGGTTAAGAATGCACTTACTCTGTAATAAATGATACTCAAACCCTATCTTGAGCTTCACCTCCTCATTTACAGCATAAATATTGCATTTGAATTCATTGTATTGTTGGAACTTGATGACTCTTTTGAGTAATACATAGTCTCTTGGAAGTTGAAGGAAAATTGATGTCTTGGATCTCGTGGATGCTTTGATTTGTTTGTTAATGGAGGAGGCTAGATCACTGGATCCTTGAGCTTGGATGTTAGTGATGTGCTTCTATATGTTATTTTTATTTCCTATTTTCATTATGTTTTCATCTTTTTTTGTTACAGTAGAGAAAAAATTTTAGACTAAGAAATGTCTTTTGAAAGCACCTTAGTTCTATTTTCTCTTCATTGTCTTAATGTTTTCTTCTGCAAGGTCTGATTGGAGGATTCTTAATTTCCCTCCAATTCCATCTAGCTTGTTATTTTAGAAATAATTCAATAGAGTATAACTAAGGAGTTTCTCTTTTGGTAAGTCCATATCCCTTTTAGTACGGCTTGAGAGGTTGTTTTAAGGAATGATTTCAATAGAGTGAAACCAGGGAATTTAGTGGTGAGTCCATACTCCTTTAAGTACAACTTGAGATATTGTTTCTAAAACTTATTTAAAGTATGATTACTAGATTCTAAACCAGGGAAGTCTATGGTGCACCCCATCCTCTGCTCTACCTTTAAAAGTTGATTTGAAATATCCCTAGAGAGTTAGTCAAAAGAAGATTATATTATTTTTGTTTTATCTTAGGCTACTCTCATTGTTATATTATATGTTTTCTTTATTTGAAATTAGTCTTTTGATTGCTGGATTGTTGTCTAAAAGGTTTTCTTATTAAAAAAATTTCCAAAGAAGGCTATGGTTAGCCTTGTCCTTTGGCCTACATCAAAACAGATACCTTGAAATATTTCTCTTGTTTAAAGTACATGATAAAGGATTATTAATTTCCCTTTGTCCTACTTTTCATTCTTATCCTTAATGTTCATCTCATTATCCTAAAAAATTTGAAGATACACTGGCCAAGTTAGATTTTCCCTATGATACTCCCCGGTCCTTTTATGAACTTATCATGACTTTCATTTGACTCCATTGCCCAATGACTTAGATATTTCTTCATTCTACCTATGCTCTTTGATCATCATGTCCAACCAAAACAAACAAAAAAACCTTGTACTTAATAACTAGCCTAAAATAAACCCTTAAAAGAAAATAAGCACATATCCTTTTCAAAAAACCTGAGAGATGCCTCTGTGAGTTTAGGAAGGCTAGGTACTAGAACTCTAAAACTGGTTCCATGTTGCCTTGTCATTTGGTATGCCAATCTTCCAAATCACGGGAGCACAAAATTCTGGCAATCACGGTGGGACTTCTAAGTAAATTCATGCTTAAACACCCTTAAAATATTTAGAAATATTAGTCTAGTAGTATCTGGTGATTATCTTCCACCTCATCCCCATAACAACATTCTGGCGATCACGGTGGGACCTTCTGAGTTAGTGACAAACTAATTATACCTTAGGACTCCAGAAACCATTATTAAATCATAGAAAAATCTTACAAACCATAGAACCACACAAAGACTCAGAAAACTCCAAAAACATTCTTATATTGGTTTCTATTACTCATTTGGTGGTGGACCATAACACATTTTACCTTAAAAAAAACTAAAAATTTCCACCTGACAACTCCAATAGCCTCGGTAGGACTATTAATCCACTAGTTCTTTTAGATTCCCTTAATATTGTATCAAATCAGTCCTAAAGAAGTTTACAAGCCTAGTCCCATATTTTAGAAGTATCCTAAACACTAAGAGAGGTCAAAACTTTTGAAAAACAGTCCTTAAAACTTCCAGCCTGTTGTCTAACCAACTCCAAAAATAGAAGAAAAAAGATATCAACGCCTTAGAAATAAGCCACTTCGAGGGGGAAACCTCCAATACATTACATAAATGAACAATTCTTGGATGATACAATTCACAAAACCTCCTTTCTATATATAGGAGTCCATGGGGCCATAATGTAATCCTAGTGGGCCACAATGTAATCTTAGCCGACCTAACAATAATAATTTAAGGGCACAATAATAACAAAATGGGGGTTACAAGGGTACAATAATAACAATAAGGGGGTTACACTAACAATAATAAGGGACTATACTAGTAATATAGGGACCTAACATGCCCCTCTCCTTCAAAAAAAGTGTTGTCTTCAATGCTTGAGTAGCTCTGGGTGCTTTTGTATAAAATTCTTATCCTCCCATGTAGAATCTTCAGTGGGTAAGTTCTTCCACTTGATGAGATATTCTGAAATTGATCGATTCTGTAGTTGTCGAGTTCTTGTTTCCATGACTGCTTCAGTTTCCAATATGATTTTTCCTTCCTCATCAAGTTCTGGAAATATTGCTTGAACTGGAAGATTTTCGCCTATAACCTTCTTTAAGCATGAAACATGGAAAACTGGATGTACTCGCGAAGAAGCAGGAAGCTCCAATTTGCATGCCATAGTACCAATCTTCTGTAACACCTTGTAAGGACCATAGTACTTTGGTGATAATTTATTATCCTTCTTAGCTTGCTTGAGGGACATTTGTTTGTATGGTTTTAGCCATAAAAATACCCAATCTCCTACATCAAAACTTCTCTCACTGCGATGTTGATCTGCCTGTTGTTTCATTCGATTTTGTGCCAAATTCAGGTTATCCTTTAAGAGTTGGAGAACTTCTTGCTGATGCTCGATGTGATCTTCCACTGCTTGAACCTTCGAAATTTCTCTTAAATATGATGTGATGGATGGTGGATGATATCCATAAAGTGCCATAAATGGGGTCATTTTTGCTGCAGTATGGAAGGAAGTGTTATACCACCATTCAGCGAGAGGTAACCACTTGACCCATTGTGTTTGTTTATCAGATACAAAACAACGAAGATATCCTTCCAAACATTTATTTACTATCTCCATTTGACCATCAGATTGAGGATGATAAGATGAGCTATGAGCTAATTGAGTACCCAAACAAGAAAATAACTCCGTCCAAAAATTTCCCGTAAAAATGGGATCTCTGTCGCTCACAATAACCATTGGGCTTCCATGTAGCTTTTGAATTCTGTCCACAAATGTAGTAGCAACTGTACTTGCTTTAAATGGATGAGATAATGCACAAAAGTGTGCATACTTGGTAAGTCTATCAACTACCACCATGATGATATTCTTTCCTTCGGACTTAGGTAAACCTGTGATAAAATCCATTGAAATCTCCTCCCAACGTTGACTTGGAATGGATAAAGGTTGTAGAAGTCCCGGGGTCTTAATTGTCTCAACTTTATTCTGCTGGAAAACCAAACATTCCATCACAAACTTTTGAATATCAGATTTAAGGCCATCCCAAAAAAATTCTTTCTTCACCCTTTGGTAAGTTTTAAAAAATCCTGAGTGTCCTCCTAAAGGAGAAGTGTGCAATTCCAGAAGAATCTTTTGTTTTAGTTGGGAATTCTTACAAAGATATAAGCGATCTTTGTACCATAAGGAATCATTTTTCCAACTAAATGTATCAGATTTACTAGGATCTTGCTGCAACTTTTGAATGAGTATCCATACATCTTTGTCCTTCTTCCATTCATCTCTTGCTTCAGTTATCCAATCTGGTTGGATAATAGAAATGGCACAAAGAAATGCTTCCACGTCTTCATTCTTTCTTGAGAGTGCATCTGCAACAACATTAAGCTTTCCTTTTTTGTAGATTATTTCAAAGTCATAACCCAACATCTTTGTGACCCATTTTTGCTGCTCTTCTCAAGATAGTCTTTGTTCCAAAAAGTGTTTAAGACTATCATGATCAATTTTTACCTTGAAGTGTCTTCCCATTAGGTAAGTTCTCCATTTCTTTAGTGCATGCAACATTGCTAACATTTCCTTCTCATAAATAGGTTTCTGTAAATACTTTCCTTTGATTGGATGACTTTCAAAAGCAATGGGTCTTCCTTCCTGCATTAAAAAAACACCAATTCCATTTCTTGAGGCATCACATTCCACAATAAAGGTTTTTGTGAAGTCCGGCGTAGCTAAGACAGGCGCTAGGCACATTGCCTCTTTAAGATGTTCAAAGGCCTTAGTTGCTTCAGGAGTCCATGAAAATGCATCTTTCTTCAATAATGTTGTTAGAGGTGCTGCTATTCTCCCATAATTCTTGACAAACTTGCGATAATACCCTGTTAACCTGAGAAATCCTCGCAATTGCTTTATGGTTGTGGGGACTTTCCATTCCTTAATGGCTTTAATTTTGTTAGGGTCTACCTTAACACCCTCGTGAGATACAATATGACCCAGATATTCCACCTCTTGTACTCCAAAGAAACATTTGGATTTTTTTGCATATAATTGTTTCTCCCGCAATAGTTTGAGCACCCTGTCAACATGTTCAACATGATCCTTCCAAGACCTGTTGTAGATTAGTATATCATCAAAAAATACTAGCACAAATTTTCTAAGGAAGGGATTGAAAATGGAATTCATCAACCCTTGAAATTTAGAAGGTGCATTGGTAAGGCCAAAAGGTATGACCAAAAATTCATAATGACCCTCATGAGTTCGAAATGCTGTTTTTGGAATATCTTCAGTCTTCATTCTAATTTGATGATATCCTCAACGAAGATCCAACTTGGTAAAATAAATTGCTCCATGTAATTCATCCAATAATTCATCAATCACAGGAATGGGAAATTTATCTTTAATGGTGAGCTTATTGAGCTCCCTATAATCTAGACACATTCGCCATGATCCATCCTTCTTGTGTACCAATACTGCCGGAGCAGAGAAAGAACTTTGACTAGGTTGAATTATACCTGCCTCTAACATTTCTGCAATCATACGTTCAATTTCACTCTTTTGGACGTAAGGATATCTATAAGGCCCGATCTTTGGAGGAACACTTCCTGGAATCAAATGAATAGCATGATCATGATCACGAATAGGTGGGAGTCCTTTGGGAGTTTCAAACACCTTGGAATAATTGTCCAATACTTGTTGGAGATCTGCAGGAATAGATGATTTTGATGTTGGAACTTCTAATGAGCATAATTGTGCAATTACGCCTTGTTGTTCTTTCTTTAGAAGATTTGTCATGAAATTAGAGCTTATTATCCTTCCTGGCTTCCCTGCAATACCTCGTAATTCAAATTCCTTCCCTTCTGAAAAAAATTTCAAGAAAAGTTCTTGAAAATTAAAAGCTACCGTCCCCAAAGATTGTAACCATTATACTCCTAATACAACATCAACACCTCCCATAGGAATGACAAGCATTGGACTAGTCAATACATATTCCCCCATGGTTAGCTTGATATTATGGCATTTCCCAGAGAAATTTATAGTTCCTCCATTTGCAACCATCAGTTGGCATTCTGGTGTTGGGTATAGGAAACAATTTAATTCCTTGGCTACCTTATAATGAATAAAATTATGGGTGCTACCTGAATCAATCAACACTAATACCTTTTTCTTCTTGATCTGTCCTGCTATCTTGAGAGTTCAAGGAGTGGTAATTCCTTCCAGTGCATTACATGATATGGTTAGATTCATTTCTTCCTCTTCTATGGATGGTTCCTGGTGTATATCCTCTTCTTTTTCATTTTCTTCTTCTTCTTCACAATCTATGTAAAATAATTTCTTTTCAGCACACTTATGACCTTTAGTGTATTTGCTATCACAACTGTAGCAAAGCCCTTTTGCTCTTTTTCTTCCAATTGTTGTGGTGTCAACCTTGTAGGTTGTGGAAATCTAGGCGTAGCAACACTTCCTTCTTTATAGAATTGAGTGGTAGGCTTCTTTGTCGCCATAATTTTACATTCAAATTTTCTTGCCAACCTGAATGCCTTCTCTAATGAATCAGGTTCCAACACACAAACTTCATGTTGGATGTTATCCTTTAGAGTACCTATGAAGAGATCAATCCTGTGTTCCTCTGGAATATCAGTTACCCTTATATTCAATTTTTGGAAGTCCTCAATGTGCTGCCCCACTAAACTCTTTTGTTTGAGATTTATCAATTGGCTAAAGAAGGTGTTGCTCTTTGTATCCTCATAATGTGCTATCATTTCCTCCGTAAAAATTGACCAAGTGACAATTTTTTTACGGGAGCAAAGCTATTGATACCATACAAATGTATTTTGTTCTAAATGTAAAGTTGCAATGCGTACCTTTTGTGTGTTTTGCACGTTATGGAGATCAAAATATTGCTCCATCTTTAGTATCCATGTTACAGGATCCTTTCCATCAAACTTCCTCATATCCATTTTTGGAATATGGTGGTTCTTCCCGCCAACATTAAAGTTTATGAAATCATGATTAACATTTATTTTTTTCTCAACATGAATTTCTTCTACTATATTTCCACCATTAGGAATCGTTTCTTGTTTTAAGCTTGTCATCAAGCCTTCCATGTATGCTTTTAGATCATTCTTCATGTTTTCCATGTTGTCTTTCACGTCATCCATCTTAGCTACCATGCCCACTTCCATGCCATCCATATTAGCTTCCAAACCGTTAATCTTAGCGTCCATGCCTTTCTTCAAAACTTCCATTTCATTTTTTGTTGTTCTTTGTGAGAGCGAAATTTGTTGCACTTGCTCTTGTAATTTTGATATGTCATGTTTCCATTATTCGTCTTCATGAGTCACAGTAGAGCCTTCTAAAGGCTTAATTGGAGTTGAATTCTTTTTAGGGGCCATTTCAGAATCCAATACTAATATCTATTCTACAATATGCCCTTGGAATCAATTCAACTTGATTCTTCAAACAAGATTTATGCAATTCGGAAAAAAAAAATACACACCTTTTACTTGCTTTGAGGAGCTCGATATTGAAATTGAATTATCTCTGTAATTGAAAATATTCGATATCTGAAATTCAGCCCTGTAGTAGCCCTCTGAAGCTTCTTTCAAATGCCACAGGTCTGACCTGATTTGGATTCTCCAAGACAAAGTTGTGTCCAATCTCCCACAATGACCTAATTCTAGACTGGTTCAGTAGAGCGAACTTGTACGACTTGCCACGTGTCACTGTTTCGTCCTTTGTCTCTGAAATTGATATCCACGAAACTAAAATCTGTGTATTTCAACCACTTTTTACGGCACTCCAATCCGATTCCCAGAGAGAGAGTTATTGAACTTTTCCCACGATCACCTCTTTGAGATGAAATTCAGGAGCCTGAAAAAGCACTACCTTCCACAGATCATATCTCCAAAAATATTGCGAACCAAGCTCTGAAATTGTTTTATGAATTTCCTCAGGATTTCAGCTTCGCACCATATGAATTTCAGATTCTGAACCTTCGTAGAAAACAATTTATAGCGCAAATGCCACGATGACCTGTTTAGGAGCCTGAAAAAATACCTGACTTCCACAGATGATATCTCCGAAATTATTGCGAACCAAACTCTGAAATTTTTACACAGGCTTCCTCACGATTTTTTCTTCGCACCCTAAAAATTTCAGCTTCTGAAACTTCGTAGAAAAAACGTTATAGCAAAAATGCCACGATGACCTGTTTGGAGCAGCGAAACCCTAGAATCCAAAGCTCTGATACCAAATGTTGTGTAACCAGCTCCAAAAATAGAAGAAAAAGATATCAACGCCTTAGAAATAAGCCACTTCGAGGGGGAAACCTCCAATACATTACATAAATGAACAATTCTTGGATGATACAATTCACAAAACCTCCTTTCTATATATAGGAGTCCATGGGGCCATAATGTAATCCTAGTGGGCCACAATGTAATCCTAGCCGACCTAAAAATAATGATTTAAGGGCACAATAATATCAAAATGGGGGTTACAAGGGTACAATAATAACAATAGGGGGTCTACACTAACAATAATAAGGGACTATACTAGTGATATAGGGAAGCATCTCCTTCCACTCCTCCTGATTTTCAGCTTCACCAACACTTTAGTTATTTCCATATAAAATCTGCTCATAATCAGCCTGTTGGTCCAAGTACTTCCACCACTCCCATCCACACATCCACTATTAAAAACACTCCATTTGATCCCACTGTCACTTCCAAAAACCCACCTCTTGTAAATCCCCTATTTTCTCCTACCATGGCAGCATGGTATGCCCCATTAGTGTTACCACAACCTCTAGTTCCTTTACCAAATGATTATCAATCTATAATTCCCCATTTCACTGGAACTAAATCTATTACTTCTCAACATCATGTAGATAAAATGGATGATGCATTTGATTACATGGAAATAGAAGAAGAGACTATTAAGATGACAATATTTGTCCAAATTTTAGGAGGAGAAGCCAATAAACGGTTTAAAATCTTAATTCCTAGTAGCATAAATAATCTCCCTTCTTTATACCAAACATTCATAAACAAATTGGAAATTAAAAAAGAACCCTATCCAAATCCTTTCAGAATATAGCAACCTCAAAAGAAACATTGGGGAAAGTGTCCAAGATTATTGCAGTAGATTCAATAGTGTTTACAATGCACTTCCCCCTAACATGAAGCCTCCACTAGGCTTAGCCTTAGCTAAATTTCCTGAAGGCTTTGATCCACACATGGCCTACCAGTTAAGAGAAAGAAACCCCTTAACTTTAGAAGATATGCAGAGGGGAGCTATTAGTGTAGAAGAAAATCTGATTGAGAAAAGAGCTAGGTTGAAATAAGAGAAAAGAGTTACATATAAAGATGAAACAATGGCATTAACCTCATCATCTGATGCCAAAATTGACAACTTAGTGAGGGTAATGGAAAGAATTCTTGAAAAGATAAACTTGAATGATAGAATGCCTCCTAGAGAAAACCAAATTAATCCCAAAAACAGAAATAGAAATCCCAATTTCAGAAGATACCCTATTCAAAATAGACAAAGAGATAATGAACAAAAAATTAGGCCTCATTTTCAAGAAAACTATATAGATCAAGAAGAAGAAAGGGAAACTGAAAGTTTGGAAGAAAATAATGTAATTATGATAGGATATGATAGTGAGGGTGATTCTTTCCTCACTGAAGAAGAGCAAGGTTTCTTCTCCTCAGAACAAATTTAAAGTACTCATGAGGATTCTGAAGATTACCAATTGGGGTTTGAAAATGATATAATGGAGGTGCACAGAACATATTATCTTAGAAGCAAAATGAACCCAAAAATTTCCAATGATAAAAACATAGATACTACTGTTAGGAAAACTTCAGAAAATTCTCCTAAAAAGAAAGCAAACAAAAATAACACTTTGACTAGGAAAATTGACTCATGTAAGGACAAATCCAATCATAAAAGTGTTGACCTAAGCTTCCCTAGTTCTTCTACTAGTGACCCTGAGAAATATATCCTAAATAACAATCCTAATAAAACTCAGCAAATCAGAATTGCTGAAAAGACTATGCTTGAAAAAACAAATGTAAATATGTCAAAAAAATTAGTCCCTTTCAGCCTTGAGGGTGAAATTGCCAAGATCAAAATTAGCATACCCTTAACTGAACTAGTAACCCAGGATGTATATAAAAACCAAGTTTTGAAAGCTTTGAATATAGGAAATTATATTGATACTTTAAACTTGACAGATGATAAACTAGAGTTGTTGTTTGGTCTTGAAGTAGAAGGAAAATACCAAGAAGGTACCATTCCTCCATTTTATGTCAGCTTAAATATACATGATAATATTTTACACAATGACATGCTAGATTCTGGTGCCTCTCACAACCTTATGCCAAAAGTGGTGATGGAGAGATTAGGCCTAGAAATTACTAAAACTTACAAGGACCTGTATTCCTTTGATTCAAGTAGAGTCAAAATTTTAGGCCTAATCAAGGATTTATGTGTTAATCTGGCACAAATTCTTGCTAAGGGTCTAGTTATGGACATATTTGTTGCTGACATTCCCCCAAAATATGGCATGATTCTATCTAGATCATGGGGAGCCAAACTTCAAGGAAGCCTTCAAATGGACATGTCTTATGCTACCATTCCAGTTTTTAACTAGACCAGAAGATTATATAGAGAATATCATATGAAATTTATGGTAAGCAACATAGATAGGGAAAACAACACTCCTGTTTATTCTATTCATTTATATCTAGACTCCTTTATCTTGTACACTGAAGATGAAATTAGCCAACAAGAAAAGAAAAATGAGACAAAGTTAAGTCCACCTAAATAGTTAAATCGATCCCCAAAAGAAGAATCTAACAGCCCTAACCTTATCAGCCTTGAACAACAAAAGGAAAATGAGCATGAGATAGAAACACTGTGGGAAATGCGCTTTGATGGCTCTTGTACCAAAACAAGTTTTGGAGCTGGTCTATGGATACACAATACAAACCAAGGACACTCTTACAAACTTGATTTCCAATGCACCAATAACATTGCAGCATATGAATCTCTCCTCCTTGGCCTACATTTGCTCAAATATTTAGGAGCCAAGAAAATATTAGTCCAAGGAGATTCAGAGCTGATCATTAGGAAAATAAAAGGGGAGTATTCGGCCAAAAACCAAAGATTAAGAGAATATAGGAATGCTGCCTTAGAACTCCTAAAAACCTTTGAAACATATGAAATCACTTTCATCCCCAGAGCTCAAAACAATCTTGCAAATGAACTAGCCTTTGTTGCCAGCAATTTCCAAATACCCCAGGTAAATAAAAAATTCAATGTCAAAGTGAAAAATAGGCCTACAGTCCTTGATAATGAAGACTATTGGCAAGTGTTTGAGGGAGATAAACACATTGAAGATTTCCTACAATCTAAAAATTATTTTACTGAATTAACACCCAGCTCAAGCCATGAAAAAGAATATCCTGATGAAAAACAAGCCCATGAAATAGAGTTGTCCTCTACTGTTGATATAAATCAATTTGAATATCTTTGTACAACAGAATTATTAAACAAAACAGACCAAAAGGACCTTGAAATTTTACAATGCAAAAATGATTTAATACCAAGGGGTCTTACACCATTAGGAGAGCTTTTTGATTTTAATGATGTAGTTAAAAAACCAAAGTTGGAGCCTACAGAAACTAATGTAGAAGAACATAACATAGGCAACATAAATGAACCCAAAATGATCAAGTTATCTAGCACTCTCCCTACTCATGTCAAACAATAATATATTGAATTTTTCAAGGAGTTTGGAGATGTGTTTGCATGGGGATACAAAGATTTGAAATCATACGATACTAGCATCATTCAAAACAAAATTCCTCTTAAAGAAAATTAGAAACCTTTCAAACAAAAACTAAGAAGGATAAACCATGTTTTATTACCTTTAGTTGAGAAAGGGATCAAGAAGATGTATGATGATGGGATCATATTTCCCCTTAGATACTCACAGTGGGTGTCCAATATTGTGTCTGTTAGGAAGAATATTGGGGAAATTAGGCTTTGCATTGACTTTAGAAATATGAATAGAGCCTCCCTGAAAGATAATTATCCCTTGCCTAAAATAGACCACATACTTCAAAATGTCGTTGGATCTAAAATAATATCATTTTTGGATGGTTTTTCAGGCTACAACGAAGTGCTAGTACTCCCAAGTGATCAACACAAAACTTCTTTCACCAGACCTTGGGTTACATTCATGTATGTTAAAATGCCATTTGGTTTGATGAATGTAGGGGCCACATTCCAAAGGGCCATGGACATAGCTTTTTCAGAAGACATAGGCTATTTCATAATCATTTACCTTGATGAAATTAATGTTTTCTCCAAAACTGATAAAGAACATTTGATTCATTTTAGAAAAGTTTTTGAGAAATGTAGAAAATATGGCTTATCTTTAATCCAAAAAAGACACTCTTTGGTCTCCAAGAAGGAAAACTTCTTGGCCACATAATTTTTGAAGAGGGAATCAAAGTATACCCTAAAAGGATTGAAGGCATATTGAAAATCAGCCATCCTAGAAACCTTAAAGAGTTGCAATCTTTCATTGGGAAGATCAATTTTTTGAGAAGGTTCATCCCCAACCTTGCCGAAATTTTGACGAATATCACAAACATGCTAAAAAGGGAAACAAGAATTAAATGGACCTTAGAATCCAAATAGTCATTTGAACTGGTAAAAAAATCTCTCACTCAAACACCAGTTCTTATTATCCCTGATTTCATTAAGGATTTCTACATTTTCTCATTTTCCTCTGAACACACCATTGTTGTAGTATTGTTGCAAAAGAATAACATGGGCCAAGAACAAAGCATATCCTTATTCAGTAGAGCCTTAAGAGATACTCCACTCAAATATAATATCATGGATAAACAAGCCTTAGCCTTGATAAAAACATTGAAAGATTTCTGAGTCTACGTTTTACACTCCCATATCATTGCTTCTGTCCCACGTATAGTTGTCAAGGACATTCTAAATCAAGACCCTGATGGTAAAAGGGGAAAATGGATTGCAATTATTTAAGAATATGATTTAGAAACTATGCCTACCAAGCTTACTAAAGGACAGGGATTAGCAAAACTCATGGCATAATCAAATTTCCAAGCATTAGATATAAATATGGTTGATGTTTTATAAAAACAAGAAGAATTTACTGCTTCATACATTGAAGAAATATTTTTGAATTCATCTTGGTATGCTAATATCATTTATGTGCTTCTCTATCTTAATACTCCTCCTGCTCTATCAAAGACTAAATCTAGATTATTGAAACAGAAAGATTTAAATTACTACATTTTAGATGGAGTGTTATATTGGAAAAATGTTGTTGACATATTGGTTAAATGTTTGCTTGAGGATGATGTAGGAAAAATCATGCATGAGCTGCATGAGGGAGAATGTGGAGGCCACCTTTACTAGAAGACCAAAACAAAAAATATTCTTAGAGCTGGCTATTATTGGCCCGCCCTTTTCCCTGATACTCAGAAACTGGTCATGACTTGCCATAAGTGTCAAATTTTTGATGGCAAAAGAAAGCTCCTACCTTTACCTTTGCATCCCATCAGTGTTGAGGCTCCCTTTCAACAATGGGGTTTAGACTTTATTGGAGAAATTCAACCAACCTCATCTGCCCAACATAAGTAGATTCTTACTGCCACATATTACTTTACCAAGTGGATAGAAGCCATCCCTTCTAAGAATGCTACTGACTCTGTCATTATCAAGTTCCTTGAAACTAACATACTATCTAGATTTGGTTGTCCTAGGAAAATTATTACAGACAATGTTGCTGCTTTCAAATCCAAAAGAATGGTTGAATTATGCTATAAATATCATATCATATTGGGCCATTACACAGCTTACTACCCCCAGGGTAATGGATTAGCTGTATCCTCCAACAAAAGTCTGGTCAACATTATCAAAAAACTATTGGATCAAAATCAGAAATCATGGCATAGTAAGTTGGTGCATGCATTATGGGCTAATAGGCTAACCACCAAGAAATCCATAAATATGTCCCCTTATCAACTGGTATATGGCATAGATGCAGTTTTCCCTACATCTTTAGGAGTTCCAATAATGAAACTTCTCTAAGAAGTACAAACAGAAGAAAATGACATGTAGAGAAGACTAAATCAAACTATTCATTTACAACAGACAAGAGAAGAAGTATATAAAAGGACACAAGAAATTCAAGAAAAAATCAAGAAGATCTTTGACAGAAGGACCAAATCAAATAACTTCCAAGTTGGAGATACAATTTTGAAATGGGATTCAAGGAGAGAAGATAAAGGTAAACATGGCAAGTTTGAGAATTTATGGAAAGGGCCTTATATAATTCACTCAATTAGGGGTCATAATGCTTTCTTTTTGCAAGGACTAAATGGAGAAGAATCATTTGGAGGTCCTGTCAATGGCAGGATGCTCAAACACTATTTCTGTCAAGAGTCATAGCTTCAAAGCTTTCATTCATTGTATATAAACATTGCATGAGAAAATATTGAGAACACAAATACAAAAACAATGAAAGAAAAGAAAAAGAGGGAAAATTTCAAAAGAGGTACAACCCCATACCCAAAAAACAGTACTGTTGAAACTGTGAAAGTCTAAATGCCACTGCTGATTCAAAAAGATATCTTGTTCAGTCATCTAGCCTAATCATGGTTGAACATGCTTTAAATTTATGTTGATAAGTTAGTAGAAACAATGATTGTCAAGATTATTTCAAACTTGAATTATCAAGAAGGATAGATTAGGAAAATATAAATATCATGGTTCCACATGCTCAAAACAGAACCAAAGAGATACATAAGGATGCATTACTAATGTCAAATCACAACCTTATCTTTCCAAATTTACTTTTATGCAAAATAAAGTTTGTGTGTAGCTTGTTTCAAAGCCACAACCATGGTGAATTAGACTGTATAATCCTGATTTGAACCATGATTTAAATTTCATGTCATTAGCTAGAGAATCAAGACTACCAAACAGCTTAATCTTGGTAGTCAAATAGTTTTTAGGTAGAGAATAAATAGAGTTCACTAGTTTAATATGAACTCTTGGAAGAAATAAGGATTGAAGCAGATGTTTTATTTCTGTTTTCAAAAATAAAAAGTCAAAGAGTCTACCAGTTCAAGTGCACTCAAAGAAGAAGAAAAATGTTAGGACAAGTAGGATTGGGTAGGTAGAAATATTTTTTGAAAAAAATCATATGTTACAGATTGTTAAAGATTTTCACTTCAAATAAATATCAACAAGTGGAAAAGAAGGGAAATCTACCCAATGGATAAGGCACTGATCTCTGAAACTCAGAGATTTCATGAACTGAGGTTCTGGACACCATAAAAATAAAGCTTCCCTCACCAAGTGGAGCCACTGTTAGTCATCAATAATTTTTTGCTGATATCAAACGATGACTAAGTTATTATCCCAGATTTCTAGAAACAATATTTGAGAAACATTGTGAGTTCTAGAAATCTCACTGCCTTCATCATGCTAAATTTATCTGATTCACTCAAAACTTCATCTTTTGTCTTCTCAAAATTCTACCCTGATGCTCCAAAAAGACTTCATTTTTTGGGTCTTTTTGACTCATTTTATCACTCCACTTAGACCCTCATTCATCCCCTTTTCCCCTTTGAAAACCCATTCTTCTTTCCCCTAAAAAACCCCTCATAATTTCCCTCATTCATTATTTTTCTTCTAAAAACCTTAAAACAATGAAAAAATCCTTTTTACATTGTTTTAACCTAACCCTTTAAACCTACCGCACCCCTTGATTTATTATAAAAACTTTGTTTTTATGCTAAAAATGCCCTTTTGCATCAATTAGGACTTTAAAGTCCCTTTTGGCCTGAAGACTTAGCCCCTTACCCTCATAAAACCGTTTCCTCTGCTATATCCTAGCCCCTTCCCTATTCAAAACTCCTCCGCCCCTTTTATTTTACATACCCCTGCAAACCTTACAAAACCCCTCCAAAATGATAAGCAGCCCCCCCTTACCTCACCCCGCCTCTTCATTTTATTTCGGGCTACATCCGCCGTTGATTTGGATCCCTAGGCCCGATCTAATGGTCCTCACATCCCCTTCCCTCATTTGACATTAATCCATTCCCACACTACCCGACAAAACTCGCCACCTCATCATGCCTAGGTCCCGCTCTCTACTTAACCCTTCATCTAATAAAAATCCACCACTTGTTCACGGGTTCCACTCCCTAGACCTGCGCCCTGCTCCCAGACTCTATCTGCACCGTTGATCTCACTTCTTGGGATCTAACGGTCTAGATCCCATATCGCACAGAAAATGGTGCCAGACTTTAACAGTCCTAACTTGCATGAAATGGGAATTTTTTCCTTACCATGCGACAATCGCCTAGTGGAATTGCGTAGCCCCCACTCAAAACCATTTATCGCCTTTCACCTACGCGATAAACCATTTATGGTTTTCCAAAACCACTTTCTTCCCCCTCACACAAAAATTTAAATTGTTACACCTATGTTCAAGATCCTCCATGTTCCACCTTCGAAACCCTTCCCTCTACACCTTATCCTCCTCTATAAGCTATCCCCGACACTTCAAAACCCCAAAAAATGCAGTTTCTCCAATCCTCACAAGTTTTAAACTAACATTTGTTTGTGTTTTTGCAAGTTTTAATGGCGGTGATGCCCAAAGGGGCATTCCAATGGTAAAAATAACCTCTGGATGACGATCCAAGAGGAAAATGCACATAAAATAATGCCAGAAGGGTTTGCATGAAGGCTTAACCCTCGATGAATCATGATCATCGATGGGTTATAAACCCTCATATTATGAAGAAACCCTCCCTACACATAAAGGACAAATACATACAATTACAACATAAGAGGCAATGAATAAATGAAGAAAAGAAGAATTAATGGCCTTATCCTAAATCAGAGGGTAAAACACAGAGGATTAGCCATGAAAACAGTGATTAAAGATAAAGGTCAAAGGTTTAAAAACAAATAATGAACAAACAAACAGTCATAAAGCAGAGATAGAGGATAAAGACAGTGGGATATATTATAAAGGCTTAATCAAGGTTCAAAGGCATAATACAAAGTTTTATGATTAAACAAAGATAGATTTACCCAAAGACAGTTTCAGATAACTCGAAAAAGAAGCATTTACTTCTCCAAAGGCCAAACTTCCACCTACAACATGATTTCCTTCCATAAAGGCATTTGGCAATTATTACACAGTCAGAGATATTTTTTATCTGTCAAAATAGTTATTGAAAAGTTAAGAATAGGCCTTAAAGTCAAACATTTCACCTATTTTTCCTTGAGAAGTTAAGATAGAGTTATTGAAACAGAGAAGTAGCTTCATATATTTCTGCCTTAAGCCTTGCATGGTTTTCAAGGTTAGGAATGCACTTACTTTGTAATAAATGATACTCAAACCCTATCTTGAGCTTCACATCCTCATTTGCAGCATAAATATTGCATCTGAACTCATTGCATTGTTGGCATTATATGACTCTTTGGAGTAATACATAGTCTCTTGGAAGTTGAAGGGAAATTGATGTCTTGGATCTCGTGGATGCTCTGATTTGTTTGTTAATGGAGGAGGCTAGATTATTGAATCCCTGAGCTTGGATGTTGGTGAAGTGCTTCTATCTGTTATTTTTATTTCCTATTTTTATTATGTTTTCATCTTTCTTTGTTACAGTAGAGCAAAAATTTTAGAGTAAGAAATGTCTTTTGAAAGCACCTTAGTTCTGTTTTCTCTTCACTGTATTAATGTTTTCTTCTACAAGGTATGATTGGAGGATTCTTAATTTCCCTCCAGTTCCATCTAGCTTGTTATTTTAGAAATATTTCAATAGAGTATAACCAAGGAGTTTCTCTTTTGGTAAGTCCATATCCCTTTTAGTATGGCTTGAGAGGTTGTTTTAAGGAATGATTTCAATAGAGTGAAACCAGGGAATTTAGTGGTGAGTCCATACTCCTTTAAGTACAACTTGAGATATTGTTTTTGAAACTTATTTAAAGTATGCTTACTAGAGTATAAACCATGGAAGTCTATGGCGCACCCTGTCCTTTGGTTTGCCTTTAAAATTTGCTTTGAAAGGTCCCTAGAGAGTTAGTCAAAAGCATATTAGATTATTTATGTTTGATCTTAGGCTACTCTTATTGTTATATTATATGTTTTCTTTATCTGAAAGTAGTATTTTGATTGATGGATTGTTGTATGAAATGTTTGCTTATTAAAAGTTTGTCCAAAGAAGTCTATGGTTAGCCTTGTCCTTTGGCCTACGTCAAAACAGATACCTTGAAATATTTCTCTTGTTTAAAGTACATGATAAAGGATTCTTGATTACCCTTTTCCATACTTTTCATTTTTATCCTTAATGTTCATCTCATTATCCTAAAAACTTTGAAGATCCACTGGCCAAGTTAGATTTTCCCTATGATACTCCCCAATCCTTTTATGAACTTATCATGACTTTCATTTGACTCCATTTCCAAATGGCTTAGAGATTTCCTAATTCTACCTATGATATTTGATCATCATGTCCAACCAAAACAAAAACAAAAAACCTTGTACTTAATAACTATCCTAAAATCAACCCTTAAAAGTAAACAAACAGATATCCTTTGCAAACAACCTAAGAGATCCCTCTCTGAGTCTAGGAAGGCTAGGTCCTAGAACTCTGAAGACCGGTTCCATGTTGCCTTGTCCTTTGGTATGCCAATCTACCAAATCACAGGAGCACAATAGGTATGTCGCCCTCTAGACCTGTCTTTTAGAATGAGTAAGATGATATTGACAGAAGGAGGTCTGCCTTAGGTGAGGAAATGAGGAATCCTCAACTAAGGAACGAGGGATAATAGTAGAGTGACTGATATACTGAAACCAAGGATGATGGTGGAATGGGGGATACTGAGTAGCAGGCTGACAACTTCCCTTGTTAGAGCATAAAGGGCATGGATGACCTGGAAGTTACTAACTCGACTTCGAAGAGGATAGGGGAAAATATGATTGGAGGCCAAAATGTGCATCACGAGGGAGGTACAAAGCAATGAAGGATGAAAGACTGTGACAGAAGACAAAAGGAACTTGGGACAGACTTCATGGATGCGATGATGACTCAACTCGGATGCTCTAAACAAGGGCGACTCGATGATGCTACCACATAGAATAGGCTCGGTGGGGACCATAAAAACATGAGAAAAAGATGGTTACTCATGACAAAAATTGACGCAAGAATCGACAAGTATGAAGGAAAAGTGGTGCCCCAAGCACAAGTGTTGCAAGTGAAGAAATTCGATTTTGAGAAGTGGTGAAGTGACCCTTCTTGGAAAAAAGGCTTCCGGGGGTAGTGTCAAATCACCAAAAATTACAAGATACCCATTTGAGTGCTCGGTGAGAGATTTCCAATAGTGCTGATGATTTGTCAACCTGAGCTACAGTTTGGTTGCAATTGGTGGAAGAAAAATTGGGGATTTTTCTTTTAATAAGGCAATTTACCTCAAATTTGATTCATTTGCTAGTGTATCTGTCGTGAATGTTGAGAGGAGGAAAATGCCCTAAATATTGCAGAGATCGTAGCAGACAAACCAACCATTGGAATTAGGATCCGATACTTTCAGGTAGGTGACCTTACTTGTATAAGAATGGCATTAATGCTTCTTGGAAGGATGGTCCTGGTGAAGAATCAATGTAAGAAAAGAATACGAGAATGAACTACTAGAGAAGGTGTAGAATCATCCCTACTCACTAAGTCAAGCAAAGGGACCAAGTGGTAAGTATGGTATCACAAAAAGTAGAATATTTGAAGATTGGGTATCAAACATCTATGATATATGGCTCGCCAGAGAGGCCGATAGGTCCAACTATCTAAGGAATGGGAGGATAATCGACCATACCTAGATTGATGGAGTCTAGGATGAGAATTATGAAAATCAAGTGAGAAGGTGGCTGGGGGTGCCATCATTCCCCAAGCCATGGGATAATACCCCCAAGCATATGTGATGGAGGGGAGTGATTTGGTATGCAAAGGTGGGAATGATGCCCCTAGCTAGAGGATTTTTTGGAGTGCCATGATGTCCCAAGTGCTTAAAAAATGGATTCAAGCCTTCAGTATCATAGGCACTAAATCCTCAAGAGGATGATGAGAATGTATAGGGGCATATGTGCCCCCAAGTATGTTATAATCATGTCAAATGTATCTAGAAAAGTGGAATCTAAACACATTTTTATGATGAAGTTTGCCATTTTTTTATGTTATAGTTATCTTCTGTGGGAAGAATGGATAGATGCAGTTCGAGAAGGGGAATGGAGGATTACCAGTCTCTTTTGATACTACATATATGAAGCAAATGGACTAAATTTATGGGTTTGCATACATGGTGTCATTATCCTAAAGAGTGGATTTGGATATAATGAACTGGTGCTCACCTAGAAAACACACAGGTTGGTCAACAACAATGTTTAGGGGATTGGGTTGTTGATGTAAGATGAAGGAATGATTCAGTGGGTCACCCCTACAGTGATTTGAAGTGATATGAGACTCTAGAGGTTCTTCTACATGGGGAATAATAATGTTACTAGAGTCAACACTACTAGATACACTAGGAGGGTTGTGGAGAATTTCTTGTGCTAGACTCTCAAATATGGGTGCCCCTTACCAAAACATTGGGTGTCAATGTAATGACCACAAGGTGTATGTGGTTCAAATGCATGGTTTCAATGTAAGGGGGGATAGATAAATTCAGGGGTGGTAAATGATTCCATAATGTCGTCATCGTAATAGAAGATGGGGTGGCCGGTGGAAGAAAGACCACCTGATGTGAAAAAGCTACCTGAATCATCATCATGAGAAATGAGGTTCACATGCGCATTTTGACAAAGGGTGACTGAAGAACAAGTAGATGAATAATATACCAATGTTGAGCCCAAGGTGATCGCTGAAGGGAGGTGTGATGAAACAAAAGGGGATGCCCTAGAGGGGTCTTCCACCATGGATCTCATAGATGATGATAGGTAGAGGATAGTGGTCGAAGGCTTCGTCATCTCGACATCGAAAGGGGGTATGTCAATGGGAGCGGATGTGTCCTCTGGTTTTTGTGAAGCATAATGCATAAGTAAGGGAGAGACATACTCGTTGCACGTGGCCTCGTATTGGCAAACCACTTCCAAAGAGGTGTGGAAGTTTTCCAGGCAGGGGAAGAGGTGAGTATAGTGGCCATGGAGACCACAAAAAGCACAAGGGTGATTTGTGTGCAAAGTCTTGAGTTTATTGGTTGAAGCCAATAAAGTAACATGGAATTTTTGGACATCAGACTCAGGAAACGCTTCGTTGACCATGGGTTTGATATGAGACAATTCAGGACAATTGTGGGTGGCATGACCGACAACATCACATAAAGCACATAGAGGTGTATGCTTTGGAGGGTTAGGAGGATTAGGTGTTGTCTGGGCAGCCTTATCCTTAGGTTCCTTTGTGAAGGCTTTGACCCCCTCACCCTAGGGTTTCACAACAGGAGTAGATTCATGTTGAGATGGCTGAGGCACAGAAGCAAAGGGAGGTGTCATAGTGACCGGTTGGACTTGGGTCAAAGCAGTGTAAGGTTTGAGTTGACTAAGTGGAGTATTGGCCAGGGGATCAATGTACCAGACTGGGATCCCAAGGGTCATGTTGGGAAGGGTCAAGGTAGCCATAAAAGGCACCGAAAATACTCCAGAAGGGGAAGCAAGAAATAGTATATGACTAGAGGGGTAATGGCCGGGCAGAATATCTCCCACATGGTTAAGGCTAGGGGGAACTGTTCCATGAGGAAAAATAGGATCATGGACACCAGCTACAGATGAAGGGCCTTGAGGAGAAGGTCCCAAAGGCTAAGTCTAAGTATTAGGAGTAGGTTGCAAAGGGAGAGGCTGATGACTAGTCGAATTGGACCGTTTGAGGTCGGACCGAGACAATTTCATCATGCAAAAATTCGATGAGCTAGGGTCAGAGATAAGAGGGGGGAGACTAGGGAATGGACCAAGAAAAGAGGAATCTTTATAGAATTAGGGTGAGACACTAGTCTAAGGTTCAGATGTTTGTTTATTGGCCACCAAATAAATAATGGACTCTAGAGAGGTCTGATACTTTGGTTTGTAATATGTCAGCTGATCTATAGTGACGATTGTTCCGTTGTGAGGAAATCACATCTTACGATGAACCAAAAATGCGATAGCATACATCGCATAATTATAGATATGACCCAATAGAATGCTGTAGTCTAAGGGGGAATCCATGACTTCAATGTCAACATAAACAATTTTTCTCGCAAGAGTAATAGGATAGTTGTGGAACATGCCAAGGGGCTAGGAAGAGTGGCCATCCCACGAACGGAGGGTGATAGTGGAAGGGGCTAACTTGGGCGATCCAAGATTTTTCCAAATAGAAGCAGACATCACATAGGTGGATTCCCCCTCATCAATGATATATTGGGAGACATTGGCATTCTGAATCTTGACAGGTATTTGGAAGGCGACGGATGCAGATAGGAGTGGATGCTCTGACTCATCAACATTGAAGATAATCAAACAATCATCTGAAGCATCCACATCGCCCATAGCAGTTAGTGGAGCTTTACGTTGTGAAGGGAATGATTGGAAGACTTCCAACATTGACATGGTGGTAGGGGAATGTGCCAAGTCATCTACTATACTGTAGGTGTGGGCGGCTTTACCGAAAGCAGCATTTCAGAGTAACGATTCTTTGGGGATCTTGGTATGTACCTATGCCTTAGGCTGAGGGATATGTAAAGGACCATTGGGTGTCGAAATTGGCTCCATGGGATGTGAATAGTGGGGCTCGGTTGCAGACGTAGCGGGAGGTTTGGTGTACTAGCATGACATAGTTTGAAGGCTGAGATCGAGGTTATTGTCCTGGTTAGAGTTGATCATAAGGATCTAGTAATTTGAGGTACAAGACGGGGAAGGTTGTGCAGCCTCCTAACCTTCAGGGGGTTGGGTAACCACATATCCTTGCTAATGGAAAGGATTGGTAAACACAATCGGTTGAGTAGGTGCAACATTAGGAGGAAACGAAATAGAGGTTTGTTTTCCTCAGTGCTTCTGATCCAAGATCTCTCTCTCTTGATGGTGAAAAAAACCCGGACAAGATGGAACTCAAAGAGAGCTCACAAGAAAAAGTAAAAAACATATGACAATGATGGAGGATCAAAGTCAGACCAAAAGCATAGATCAAGAGGTGATCAAAGGGTGACAAAAGGTAGTGAATGAATGGAAAACCCTTCTATTTATAACAAAATATTGAGTTAGTCTAGATATTGGTGCATAATTAAAATATTATTAACCAAATTTAGATCCAACTTACTTGGAATATCTTATTATTTTTAGTGGAGGGAAAGGGAATTTAGAATTGGTTAAATCCCTTTATTTAGAAATAATAAATAAATAAATGATTTATTTACTATTTCAAGGATGAGGTTAATGAATAATTAAATAAATAATGATTTATTCAATTATTTATAAATGATTTAGTCAAATTTAACAAGGAATATTATTAAATAATTATTTAAATAATTATTCCTAGAGAATAATAAGATAAATAATAATTTATCTAATTAATTCTCATGTTTTGGGTTAAATATGACCAGGAATATTAATTAAAAAGTGGTTTAGTTAATTATTTCTAGAGGAAAATCAAACAAATGAGGATTTATTTAATTATTCCTCATGGGGTTTCCTGTTTAGACCAGAAATAATTTAATAAACTATGGGTTATTAAATTATTTTTCATAGTGAAATCAATTTTATTATGGTAAAAGTGGTCTTACGTGGTGTATTTTAGTCCATCTAATAGTAACAGGTTAGATGACCAAAAGTTGGTGTAACATATCATATTGCACTTCTTCCTCTTCATGAGTCATAGTATTTCCTGTTGAGGCCTTAATGGGTGTGGAAGTATTTTTGGGGCGAATTTTAGAACCTAATACTGATATCTATTCTTCAATATGCCCTTGGAATCATGTCAAATTGATTTTTCAAATAAGACTATGCAATTTAAAAAAAAAAAATACACACCTTTTTTTTCTTTTGAGCTCAATATTGAAACTAATGTATCTCTGTAATTTCAGATCCCCAAGATTTTATCTTTGGTCCTATAGTATCCCTTTGATTCTTCTTTCCAATGCCATAGGTTAGACCTAATTTGGATTCTTCAAGCTAAATTTATTCCCTATCTCCCACAATGACCTAATTATGGACTGGTTCAGCATAACGAACTTGCACGATGTGCCATGATCAGAAAATGATTGTTATTTTTTGTTGTGCCAATATCGGTTTCAGATTTAAATAAAATTTTCTTTGGTTTTCTTATCTATTAAGAGTTTATCCATGAGCATGTGATTGTATAGCCATTAAACTTGGTGAAATTTAGTGTTTTTCATGAAGTCAAAAGCATAGAAATTAGTAGCTAAACAACAAAAAATAAGTACACATCAAGCACAAATAACAGAGCTCAATACACAATTTTTTGATGAAGGAGTTCACTCCTCCTGGGCTACATCTCCTTGGTACAGATTCATGTGTGGCCCTTTGTATTAGCTTCAAATGTGCAAAATTATTTTTTAAAGTCTCCTATTGCGTCTGTAGCCTGCTCCAATGGCTCCAAAACATCAAAAATCTACTAGAAATGACTCTTTCGAGCTCATTTTGGTCGAAAATTGCATGAGTTATGGGAGAAACAAGTTTTCCTAGTATTTCTCCTCTAAAACTCCAGTTTCACTAGTTAACATGGCTATTTTTGGAAATTATGCCTAAAAAGACGCCTCTGCTACCTCTGACGCCATATTAAACTATCATTAATTAAATATAAGTGAAATTATCTTAAATATACGCGCACTTTAAATTATTATTAGTGCAAAGTGTAGTTTAAAATTAATCTCGGATTAGTTAATACGTAATCTGGATTTAATACAAGGTTTAAGCGCTACCACAGTTTTTAAATTCCCGTCGGTCAGATTCTTTAGCTCTCAGACTTCTACGGTTGAACACATGGGAGGGGGCTGGCCTGAGGGGCTAGCCCCTTCCAAACCCCCAAAATATGGCATGTGAAAATTCAAATAGAAGTGAAAATGTATATGGGTAAGACCCATCATATAGAGGAGTTGGTAACACGTTCGGTTGGCAGGCGGTATGTCTGGGATTCTACCCCAACCCCCGCCATAACATTTTGTTCCACCATATATAAAAATACGCCTCCAAAATTGGCTTGTCTCCAACACATTAACCTTCTGCTAACCTGCTGTAGAGTGTCTCAAATCTAGTGAATTTCGACGGTTTGCATGTGTAACCTTAGGTTAAGATATATATATATATATATATATATATGATGTGTATGCACCAATCCTCCATAGTTCGACCTTGTATAAAAATGTAATATGCGCCCATATTAAAAACAAATTCCAACCATAGAATAGGATTTTCCATGCCATGGGGGGATACGTGGCATGCCATGTGGCCCTTCCCCATTGGCTCTAAAATCCTCCACATAATAAAGATAATGAGCCATTAATAAAAATTTTCCAACTTAAGAAATGGAGGAAAAAATTCAACTTCCCATGGAAACCTTGGAAAATCTGAAGATGGCACTTGTCACAATGTCACTGGCTGAAACTGGAGAATACCTTATGAAGCTGACTAGAGTTGGCACATCATCCTTGTACCTATTCTTCTCATTTCTTACCTGTTTGGGAAAATGAACAACATTCCATAGTTCCCTCATACGAACTCGAAATTTGATGAAACAAGTTACGTTGGAATCCTGGAGATGAGCTCTATCCAGGCATTAAGGTTTGAAGAATTTCTGAGAACTTTCAATTTTGAGTTAAAAAATGAGCCTTAGATCATTCTTCCCCACTAGAAGCCTTTTAGACCCCAAAAGATACTATCAATTGTTCAGCAAGTGAGGGTACAACTCCGTCACTTTTCCAATCTCCAACAATTTGGCCTTCGAAGGATTTTGACCCTTGAGTGCCACTATAAGGTATTCAACATTCCCTCTTCTTGAAGTTCCGATTCTTCTATCACATATGAGATCTTGCTAAATTTCATCAAGCTATTCTGGCAAGAAATCATCTGTTGATGGCAGCTTAACATGCTCTCCTTGATCATCAATCAAAGAAGGCTCAAAAAATCTCAAATTATCAACACTAACGATAGAATAAATTTGCATATAAGGAGGCAAATCTAGCTTGAATGCATTTGTACCAATATTTTCAAGAATTTTAAATGGACCATAACATATTGGTTTGAGCTTTTTACCTTCCCCTTGCAATATTTATTTTCTTATATACAACCAAACTTCATCACCAACTTGAAATTTGTGATCAACCCGTGTTTTTCATGCCTTGCCTTGTAACTGCTTTGACTCTTTTCAAGTTGCTCTTGCAAGGTGTGATGCATCAACTGAATTTTCTCAATGAAATTCCTTGCCTTATCTATGTCACTATTTCCATCTATAGTGACATATTTCTCAAAGATGAAGTCCAATGGTGATCTTGGCAAATAACCATAACATGCCTCAAATGACAATGTGTTTGTGGAAGAATGCTTTGCCCTGTTGTATGTATGTTGAATGTAGTGCAATTGTTCATCCCACAACTTCTGATGCTTGCTTCAATAGCCTCTAAGAATATGAATAACAGTCCTATTCACCACCTCTATTTGACCATCTATTTTCAGATGAAATGTTGTACTCTTATTCAACTTTGTGTCCATCATGTCCCATAATTTTGACCAAAAATTCCCAACAAATTGAGAATCTCGATCACTTACAATAGAAGTAGGAAGACCAAAATGGACCCAAACATTTTGAAATAAAAGATTAGTGGTTTTTTTAGCTATAATGGTTTTCTTACATGACATCAAAATGCACATTTTTTTGAACCTATCTACCACAACATACAAATAATCATGACCTTTCCTTGACATAGGAAGACCTCCTACAAAATCCATTGAGATACTTTCCCAAGGATGTGAAGGAACCGGAAGTGGAGTGTACAATCCAAGCTTCCTATTGCTAGGCTTACTTGTTGCACATATAGAAAATCCTCAAAACGAGATACACTATCAATCATGCGTGGCCAATAACAATACCTTTGGAGATTCGCTACTGTCTTTCCTACAATCAATGATGTGTGCACCTCTCTTATGATACTATTTCTTTCTCCCTGTGGAATACATAACTTTCCCAAGTTATAAAACAAACTGTTATGCACATGATAATCTAACTCTTCATTTTGGTTTCCTTAACTCAAATTCTCATACACATCGTGAAAATCACTATCATTTTCATATTGTTCAATGTAACTTTCATGCATAATGGAATTTTGTTTGAGTATAATAGCTGAATTTACAATAGGCCTAGAGAGAATATCAGCTACCTTATTGTAGATTCCCTTTTTGTACCTTATAACCATATGAAATTGTTGTAGAAAACCCATCCATCTGAAATGTCTTGATTGCTGCAACTTCGACTGTCATTGTAAGTACTGCAATGGATAATGGTCAGTATGGATAATGGTCTCTTTCCCCATCAAGTAATGCTTCCATTTCTTTACACTTTGTACCAATGCATATAACTCTTTATCATAGGTGGGATATTTAGTCATAGCTCCATTAAAAATTTAAGAATGAAATGAGATAGGCTTACCATGCTGCATGAGCACTACTCCCATAGCATAATCACTTGCATTTGTTTGGATCTCAAATGGATGTCTAAGATCCAAAAGTTCTAAAACTAGTGTTGAACTTATATTTTTATTCAAAGCATCAAATGCTTTATGCTATACATCTCCGCAATGGAATAATTTCTTCACACTTTTCAATGCATGTAACGGAACTGCAATGGAAGAAAAATTAGCAATAAATTTCCTCCAATACTGTGTTGTTCCTAAGAAGCTTCTTACCTTTGTAACTGTTAGTATGAATCCTTTGTCGAAGTGTATGAAAAAAGACCACTTTAGCTACGCATAACTAATATCCCTAACATAAATAGTGGCTGCCAATATCTTCAGATCTGCAGTTAGTTGATCAAGAAAAGAGCTGCAAAAAACCAGATCTATGCATAGAAAGACATTAAGCAGTAAAAAGAAGGGTTTGCTCCATATATCCAATAGACAAGACAAGAACAATTTTTGAAAGAATTTTTTGTATTAAGGGAACCTGGGAAGAAAACAAGAAGATGTTTCCAATTCTCCTCAATGGGATGGGTTCTTGGAAGTCCTCAGCACTTCAGATCTAGAATCTCTCTCTCTTGTTGGTGTGGAAAACCTAGACAAAGATAGAACTCAAAGGGAGCTCACACAACAAATAATGTAGAAAAATGTGACCAAGTGTATAGATCCAGAGTGATCTAATAGGCAACAAAAAGTGAAGAATGGTAGGAAAAACCCTCCTATTTATATCAAAATATTAGGTCATTCTAGATCTTGGTGCATGATTAAAATAATGTTAACCAAATCTAGACCCACCTTTTATGGAATATTTTATTATATTTGTTGGAGGGAAAAAGTATTTGACTTGGGTCAAATCCCTTTATTTGTCAATAATAAATAAATAAATGATTTATTTATATTTTTAAGGAAGTTGTTGAAGGATAATCAAATAAATAATGATTTATTTAATTATTTGTGGGTGATTTGGTCATATTTAACAAGGAATATTATCTAAATAAGATTTAAATAATTATTCCTAGAAAATAATAAGATAAATGGAGGTTTATCTAATTAATTTCTTTGTTTTTGGGTTAAACATGACTGGGAATAATAATTAAATTATGGTTTAATTAATTATTCCATGAGGAAAATCAAACGAATATAGGTTTGTTTAATATTTCCTTTTGGGGTTTCCTGTTTAGACCATAAACAACCTAATAAATGTGGTTTATTAAGTTATTTAACATAGTGAAGGCAATTTTACTGAGGGTAAAATTGGTCTTACATGGTGTACTTGGGTCCATCTAATGATAATAGGTTAGATGACCAAAAAATGGTGTAACAGATTGCCCCCCAGCGTGCGAGTGTTAGGAGCAAATCGTATGACCGAAGTACGTTGTAAGAACTCAACCATTAGACATCAAAAGGGAAGTCAGAGAGAGAAATGTAAGGTAGACTAATGTGCTGAAGAACTAGACCCTGAGGAGACGAGACTTACAGGTGCAACAAGTCTCTTTTTATGAGAGGGTACCTGTGCTAAAGGCGGTGGGGGAGGCATACCTATGCCCACCAAGACAAAGTACAAAAGAATATTGTGTCTAGTAAACAAGGGACCGAACCATAAAGTACAGCCGGCATAAACATGAGCCGGATAAAAATACAATGAGGGATCTCACATACATGTTGTGCCTGGGATAACAGCCAGGACTTATACAATAATATCTGAGTACATGAGATACAAATACAACCCAAATGCCCCCAATGAGCGGGGAAGGGCCCATAAAAACTGATACATGCAAATCAAAGAAAGGGGCCATGCAAGCGGCGAAGGCCGTCATCATCAAAATCGGGAGCCGCACGAGGGCTGCAATGAAGAGGTCATCCTGGCATGTGGGGGCTGGCCCGCAGGCCACCCCCTCATGAGGGCCGAGACATCTCACACACACCCGAGAATCACCAAGAGCTGCCGCGTACATCACCGAACCATCAAGTATACGGATTCGATCACGCCATAAGGAAGCCGGAGGAGAAACACCGGTCAGTGGGGAATGAGAGAGATCCCTTGCCCGATCCGAGGCACCGAACAAGAGTGGAAGCCGAACCAAGGTACACCGCCCTCTAGACCTATCTTCTGGAATGAAGGAGCTGATGTCGACAGAAGGAGGTCCGCCATAGGTGAGGCAATGAGAGATCCTCAACTAAGGCACGAGAGAAAATAGTAGAGCAATGGACAGACGAATACCAATGATGATGGTGGAATGGAGGGGACTCAGTAGCAAATGGACGACTTCCCTTGCTAGAGCATAAAGGGCATGAATGACATGGCAGCGATTGACACAATATCATCAGGGATAAAGGCCAGTGGGACTGAAGGCCATAATGTGCGACACAAGAGAGAAACCAAGCACTGAGGGATGAAGGACTATAGCGGGGTACAAAGGGACTCGGGATAGACTCCATGAATGCGATGATGACTCCACTTGGATGCTATAAACAAGGGCGACTCGATGGTGCTGCCACACAGTAAAGGTCCAATGGAGGACCATGAAAACATGAGTACAAGATGGTAACTCACGACGAAAATCAACACAAACAAAGACAAGTAAGGAGGCAAAGTGGTGCCCCAAGTACAAGTGTTGTAAGTGAAGAAATGTGATTTTAATGAGAGGGGAAGTGACCCATGTTGGACAAAATGTGTCCTGGTGAAGTATCAAATCCCAAAAATGAAAAATATGCTGGCTATCTAAAAGAAAATAAAACATGCATTTCAGAAGGGAAATGCTAAGGGTAGTATTTGTTAAGATAGAGTGCATTGCGAGGATTAGGAAGGGGATTGCCTTCGAAATCCTCTAAGAGGTATGCGCCCTTACCAAGATCCTTACTGATGATGTAAGGGCCTAGCCATAATGAGTCAAACTTCCCATGACCAAGGACATCATGGGCCTGGTCATAAACTAGAACAAGGTCACCTTCGTGAAAAGTACGAGGCTGGACTTTTCTGTCATACTGAGCTTTGGTGTGTTTCTTGGCCGCTTCCATGGTTTACAAGGCAACACGACGGTCTTCGGAGGCACGCTCAAGCATGATAAGTAATTGTTCTAGAGGTTGGGTGTCAGGGAGAAGTTCAACGGCCAGATTCAGGGAAGGAATTTCACACTCGATCGGTAAGACTACCTCCTCTCCAAAAATGAGGTGGAAAGGAGTAAACCCGGTGGCGGTTTTAACAGAGGTTTGATAGGCCCAAAAAGCAGGGAAGAGCATAAGATTCCAATTGGTTTTGTGCTTATTCACCGTTCGTTGAAGCATAGTCTTGAGGATTTTGTTGACTGCTTCAACTTGGCCATTACCTTGGGGGTAATAGGAGGAGGAATATTGGTGCTCAAAACCCAATAGTGAGGATAGCTCACGCCATATCTCATCTTCAAAATGTCAGCCGTGGTCAGATACCAGTTGTTTCGGAACCCCGAATCGAGCGATAACATGGTTAAAGAAAAAGAGGGCTACGGTAGCTGCGGTGTTGTTAAATGTTGGCATAGCCTCGGCCCATTTTGTGAAATAGTCGACCGCCATGATGATATATTTATGGTTACAGGTGGATGGTGGGCGACACTCCATAAAGTCGATGGCCCATTTACAAAAGGGACTAGTTGAGACGACCAGATGGAGGGGAGCTGGGGGAGCTCATGCCTTAGGGGTGAAATGTTGGCAATTGGAACAATGTTTGACTGCTTCAATGCAATCACTGAAGAGGGAAGGCCAGAAATACCTAGCGCACATGACTTTTTGGGCAGTAGCAATACCGGAGAGGTGGCCACCGCAAGCGTCGCTATGGCAGGCATTGAGGACTTGTTTGGCTTCAGTGTGCATGAGACAACGACGAAGGACAGTATCTATACCGCGACGATAGAGGTCGTCACCGATAAGAAGGTAGCAAGGAGCCTGGTGTCAGATACGTCGTCGAGCGTCACGATCAAGCTGAAGAGCGAACTTTTGGGTTCGCAAGTAAGTGAGGATATCGCCATACCAAGGATCGTCCGAAGTAATGGCGAATAAGTGCTTATCAGGAAAATCATCACTAACTGGAGGATCTTGTGTTCCGGTAGGTAATTCAGAAATGAGTTCAGCAAGGGCTAGACCTTTCTTACTTTTTGGTGTGACAAATTCGAGGTCGAATTCTTGAATTATGACGACCCAATGGGCGTACTTCCCAGTGAGGATGCGACGACTCAATAAGAAAGCCATGGGGTTGGAATTATTCACAACCTTGGTGGAACGCATGAGGATGTAATGACGAAGTTTTTGGACTGAGAACACAACAGCCAGCGCTAGTTTTTCTTCATGTGAGTAGGAAACAGGAGGCCCCACTAGGTTCTTACTGATGTAGTAGATCACATGCTCGATACCATTATCATCTTCCTAGATAAGGACTCCAGCGACCGAATAGGTGGAAGCGGAGATGTACAGGATGAAGTCTCGATCAAAGTTGGGAGGGCGGATCAAGGGAGCGGATGTGAGAGCCTTCTTGAGGGCATCGAAAGACTCATGAGCATAGGTATCCCAAACAAATGGGATATTGGATCGGAGGAGTCTGAGGAACCCATGTGCGGTGGTGGCATAGTCAGGGACGAACCGACAAAGAAAATTACCTTTGCCTTGGAGACTTTGGAGCTGGCGTAGGGTACATGGAATGGGAAGTTCAAGAATGGCTTGAAATTTCAAAGGGTCAAGAGTGATACCATCCTTAGACACTATGAAGCCTAAGAGACGGCCAGTGGGAACACAAAAGATGCATTTCAACGGGTTAAGGCAGATATTATACTTGCGACATTGGAGAAAGATGGTACGCAGATTGTGTAGGTGCTGCACCCGATGCTTCGAACGCGCACTGAGGTCGTCTAAATAAGCAAGGATAATATGAGCTAAGTCATGGAAACAATAAGACATGGCCTGTTGAAAAGTGGCGCCGACATTTTTAAGGCCGAATGGCATGACCCGGTAAGAAAAATTCTCCCACGGACTGATGAACGCAGTTTTAAGTTGGTCGGCAAGACAGATAACGATTTGGTTGTATCCGGAGAAACCATCCATAAAAGATAGAACCTCATGCCCCACACACTCATCAATGATTTTGTCAATAAAAGGTGTGGGGAAGTTGTCTTTGGGACAAGCTTTGTTCAAGTCGCGAAAGTCCATGCAGACACGGATGGTGCCTTGTTTCTTGAGGACGGGAACTGGGTTGGACACCCAAGTGGTGTATTCAATAGGATAAATGAAACCAGCCTGCTTGATCTTATCGATTTCGGCTTTGATAGCATCACGTCTGGAAGGATTAATGAGTCTCAACTTTTGTCGGACTGGGTTGGCATCGGGCCATGTGTCGATATGATGCTCGACGATGGTGGGATCGAGCCCAGGCATTTCAGAGTAGGACCAGGCAAAAATATCGCAGAATTCTTTGAAAAGATTAGTGTAAGCTTCGATTTCTTCTGGGGTGCATTGGGCGCCCAAGGTGATATATTCTTCAATTCCTGGTTTGACTAAAATGTCAATTTTAATGGTCGGAGAGATGTTGGCCATGTTTCCTTCTTCGAAAGCATCAGGCACAGGGATGGGATTTTTGAACCAATCGACTGCATTGGGAATGAAGTCTTTGGTTTCCACAGCATATTGGTCATGGGACTGCTATGGGAGGAAGTATGCGCGATGGTGCATATCATCCCATGGAAAGTCAGGGTTGGTCATGGCTTCCATAATGTCTTCGTCGGACTGGAAGATGGGAAGACTGGAGGAAGAAGGATCACCCGATGATGTAGTGATGTGTGACTGGTCATCTTGTGGAGAAGGGCTCAGATGCGCAACGTCAACAGATCCAAGGTCAACTGAGGGGGAACCGAGAGTGTCTGCAGGTCGAAGGTTAGGTGAACTATCTCTCAAAGATGACGATAGGTACAAAATGGTGGTCGAAGGCTCCATTGGTTCGATAGCTGGGGGAGGAATGTGAAGGGGAGTAGGAATATCCTCAGGTCCTAGCGAAGTAGAAATCGCAGACAAGTGAGAAGGTATCTTGTCATGCGTAGCCTTGAATTGGCGGTACGTGTCTAAGGAGGAACAATACTCGTACGATACCAAGGCAAAGTAAGTGGTGCATGGCCGTGGAAATCGCACAAAGCACAAGGGTGATTTGTGCGCAAGGTTTTGAGTTTTGGTGATTTGAAATAATTTTTTGTATTAAGGGCACCTGGGAGGAAAACAATAAGGTGTATCCAATTCTCCTCAATGGTATGGGTTCTTGGAAGTCCTCAGCACTTCAGATCTAGAATCTCTCTCTCTTGTTGGTGTAGAAAACCCAGACAAAGATAGAACTCAAAGGGGGCTCACATAGCAAATAATGTAGAAGAATGTGACCAAGTGTATAGATCCAGAGTGATCTAATATGCAACAAAAAGTGAAGAATGGTAGGAAAAACCCTCCTATTTATAACAAAATATTGGGTCATTCTAGATCTTGGTGCATGATTAAAATAATGTTAACCAAATCTAGATCCACCTTTTATGGAATATTTTATTATATTTGTTGGAGGGAAAAAGTATTTGACTTGGATCAAATCCCTTTATTTGTGAATAATAAATAAATAAATGATTTATTTAATTATTTATGAATTATTTAGTCAAAATTAACAAGGAATATTATTTAAATAAGGTTTAAATAATTATTCCTAGAAAATAATAAAATAAATAATAATTTATCTAACTAATTTTCTTGTTTTGGGTTAAATATGACCAGGAATATCAATTAAACTCTTGTTTAACCAATTATTCCTTGAGTAAAATCAAACAAATGTGGATTTATTTAATATTTCCTCATGGGGTTTCCTGTTTAGACCATAAACAACTTAATAAATGTGGTTTACTAAGTTATTTTCATAGTGAAAACAATTTTACTTAGGGTAAAATTAGTCTTACATGGTGTACTTAGGTCCATATAATAGTAACAAGTTAGATGACCAAAAAATGAATTAGATAGCGTATTGGGCTTGGGCCAATTCATAATGACCTCTACTTTGGAAGGATCGATCTTCAACTCAGCTCCTCCAACAATGTGTCCCAAATAAACCAATGAAGTCTTACCAAACTCGCACTTTGACATATTTAAAAATAATTGTTCTTTTTTCAAGACATTAAGTACCTTGTTCACATGCATAACATGTTCTTCTCTTGACTTGTTGAATATGAGTATGTCATCTAAGTAAAAAATGAAAAAGTCATCTAGAAATGGTCTAAGTACATCATTCATGACTCTCATGAAAGTAGTTGGTGCATTTTTTAAGCCAAATGGCATAACTAACCACTCATACAATCCTTGTCTAGTTTTGAAAGCAGTTTTCCAAATGTCCTCTTCAGCTATTATAACTTGATGATAACCACTTCGTAAGTCTAACTAAGTGAAATACTTTGCATGCTTTAACTTATCAAGAAAACCATCAATACGTGGGAGTGGGTAGTGATTCTTTACTGTGATTTTATTCAGTGCACAAAAATCGATATACATGCACCAAGTCTTGTCCTTCTTTGGAACCAAAACTATTGGTGAACCACATGGCGAAGTAGATGGGCATATGATACCTTTATTCAACAATTCTTGGATTTTCTTCTTGATTTCCAAACTCTCCATAATTGACATGCAATACATACCAATATTTGGAAGTGGAACATCCTACTGCAGCTGAATCTCATGTTGAATTCCCCTCTTGGGTGGCAACCCTTTTGGTTCTTGAAACATCTCGCCATGCTGACTTACCACATCAAACAAATCAGATTTCAATTTATCATCACATCCATCAAAATATTCATAGTCAACATCATCCTTTTTCTTGATCATGAGAAGCACAAAAAATTTACTTGCATTTACTAGCCTCTTCATTTTCCCTACAGTAACTGAATAAATGTTCAATTTATTGCGATGAGCTCTCACAATATACTCCACCCCATCTTTGATCAAATTATATTTTTTATCATGGTGATAAAACACCGCTTTCCTGTCATACAAATATGGACTTCCCAATATAATCCCGGAAATGTCAAGTGGAACCACATCTAACTCGACTTCATCAACAAAGTTTGCAGTAATAGAAAATCTAAATATGCATTTCCTTGTAAGTTGTAAATTGGAATTCTTAACTATCCAACCCAAAGGGTATGGTTTATGATGTGGTATAGTTTCAAGGTTAAGATTTTTGACTAAGTCTTCTGAAATCAATTTTTCTTGTGACCCCGTATCAAATAATGCATCAATATTTGTATAATTAGAAATAACTCTAACATGGAACAATTCTATCCTTGTGTCTTCATTTGGAGTGTTGTTGTGACTGTTTGAGGAGCTAGAAATTGCTATGGTTTCCTTTCCTTTGTTAACCATGGCAACTATCTTGGTTTCATCTCCTGAATCGGATCTAAGATCTTGTTTTGTAGTGGCAGTCGTCTTTTGTTTCCCTTTTTTATTTGGTTTCTTTGGCCTTAATTCGGGATGTAGTTTCCAACAATGGGATTCATCATTCCCCTATTTGGAACAATGTTTTCATGTAGTTTTCTCCCCTTATTTCTTGATACTTTCATTCTTCTTTCCCTTCCATTTGCCTCTCTTCTGTTTCCCCTCACCCTTGAATGGCTTCTTCTTACTACCCTCTTCAGAAATGTTTTTTCCCCTTGCTTCAAGATGCATGGCTTGCACACATACTTCATCTAAGTTGTTTGGGTTAAACATAAAGATAGTATGTTTCAAGTAGGAATGCAAACCTCCTATATATTTCAAGAGTGTATCTTGTGAATTCAATTTTACTCCTAGAAACAAAGCCCTCTTTCTAAACTCCTATGTATACTCTTGAACAGTCTGGCCTTTGAGCTACCTAAATTTTTGCCAACTCATAATTTCTTTTTGCATATAGGCTAATGGATAAAACTATATTTTAATGGAAGAAATGAACTCAACTTTTATTCTTGTAGTGCCTTAGGATAAGTTGACGAGTGTGTCATCTCATGTAACCATTTCAAACTAATATTTTGATTGAGGCTTAGCCTCCTCATTTTGAGAGGGATCTCTCAAGGGTTAATGATATTGAATAAAGATGTAGATGGCTAACTCTATTTAGGAAATAAACTGGTTATGATGAATGTAGGTTGAAAATGATATCAGCATGTAGAAATTGGGCTTATGGAGTCAAAATTTTCAGTTATTTAGTGAGTTTACTTGACATGGAAGTTGAGGCAGGTCAGAGTTTTTAGTAGTAGGACATACACACATGAAACATAAAAATACACAGTCAATTCACTTATAAAGGAAGTCAAAGCATCACATGGATGAATTTTGAGTAATATAAATGAAAACCACTGCAAGTGAGATACATAAGAGGTACATATATAATAGTTAAGCACTAATAACTCCTTTAGAATCTCAAGTTGGTCAAGTAACAAATCTTTGTATTGCTGAAACAGTCAATTTACAATAAGCTGCAGTTTTTCCAAAACTCTCCAACCCTTGAAAAATTCGACTCAATGGCCTTTAATAGAGTTGTTACATCATGAGATGATCTGCCTCTAGGCTAGATACATCAAATTTTTTCCTACTGACACCTTGCATAACCATAAAACATTAACTTTATGACAAACATACACATATCCTACTTGACAGTCCTATTTCAAATAGGACTCAAACTACTCGTTATTATCTTTAACAACCTTATCTACTAAAATAAACTACATATTTGACAAGTATGTTATCACATGGTCGAATTTAGATGATGGTATTCATCACTTCATGACCACTTAACTGACCTCCTCAAAACTAGGAAACAAGACCCTATTTTTTAGGCAAATGGTCTTCTTCTTCTTTAAATATTTTGGTTGTCATTTAATCTTAAATTCATGGTCCTTAAGTGTTGAATAGTTGCTTGGCATGGTCTTTAACTCTTTCATAACCTCCATATGTCCAAAAACTTCTCCAAAACCTGCTAAAAAGGTTGAAATACAGTGCGCTACGAAAGTAAGGCAGTTTCATAGCGCACTTTCGTAGCACTGCAAGACATGCCTTTAACCTCAAAATTTTTGACTCTTTCCTTTTGCATAAGGTTCATCATCATCAAACACATCCCTCATACCAATTTCATTTCTTGATAACCTCCAAAACTGGTCAAAAGTCAAAAAAGTAGCTACAATAGTTTCGTAGCACTTTGCTGCCCTTCAAGCTTAGAGTCGCTATGAAACTGCTGAAAAGTGTTGAAAATGCAGATTTTTGCATAATTTTGGAAAATGAAACCTGTAAGTGCTAAATAATTGTAACTAACATGTCCTCATCCTCCATCAACCATAAACCAACTCACCTTATGCTCCTTGAGGCATTTCTTCCTCATTTACAATTGGTTGGACTATTGGTTCTTCAATCACTATCATTTTTAGCCCTTTTTTCTCTAATTCTTCATGAATCAGTTCAAGTTGCTCTTGAAGGTCCATGACCTAGTCTTTAAGTCTTCTGTTGGTGGCTTTCAGATGAGTGTTCACCTTTCTAACATGCTTGGCTTCTATCATTACTCGAATTTTCCACTTGATAAGCCGTTGTGTATTGTCTAAAGTTTTAGAAACAGCGTCAACTTGTTCTTCCCAAACTTCCTTCATCTTTTCAAATTGAATTTTCTCAACACTGTGTTTCCTAGCTTCTTTTTTCAGGACAGCAATTTCCTAATTGGCCAATTTCAATTTCTCTTCAAGGAGCTGCAACTCTGTTTTTTCTATCACCTTCTCTTTTCCATTTTTTGATTTTGACTGTGTCCTTTATTGTGGGTGATGAGAGGTCAATAATATCTTGATGTAGTTGAGTTGTCTCAGTAGGTATTTGAACTTCTTTTTTGCTTTCTATTAATTTCCTAGCATGCCTTGTCATAGGCTTTCTTGCTTGGAAGATGAAACCTACATCTTCTCCCTCAAACTCTAATTTCTTTGCAGATTTGTCCTTCTTTAACTTCTGCCCACCTTCCTCTATGAATTCAACTTAGACAATAGGTGTTTCCTCTATGTCAATGGCATGTAAAATATCCTCTAGATTCCCCTTAGCTTCTTCTCTGTCTTCTATAGCCACTGTCTTCTCTTCCAAAACCATTGTTTGGCTTCTAGTCATCCTTTTGGTCCCTTGTTTGCTAACATTTTGTTTCTGTTTTGCAGGTTTGACCACCTTTGATTTCTGTTTTGCAGGTGGGACATTTGGTGTGTCAAGACTCTGCATTTTATTTGGCTCCTTCATAGTTTTCTTACTTGGTTTTGATCTTGTAGGCTCATT
This sequence comes from Pinus albicaulis, assembly GCA_034641835.2. Taxonomy (NCBI): domain Eukaryota; kingdom Viridiplantae; phylum Streptophyta; class Pinopsida; order Pinales; family Pinaceae; genus Pinus; species Pinus albicaulis. The sequence continues at coordinate 1,280,133,765 of CM076572.1, forward strand.
TTCTTTTTCAACCAATGGTTGGTTCTGTTATGCTGCTAGAGGTGATGGAATTTTCTTAGGTTTAGGAGTTTTTTGTAGAAATTATATAAATTATGTGTTATATATCCAATATTCTCTTGATCACACACTATTTTAACTTCATGCACAATATAGGATCTATTCCACCATTGATCATCACATGCGGAAATTAAATCAATTGCAATGCACACATGAAACAATAAAAATTCACACACATTAACACAGCTGTTTAACGGGAAAGCCTAAAGCTAAAAACCCCAACTATATGTATATAATATATGTCATAGATATCATGTAAAAATCCTCATACAAAGCTAAACATGTCAAGCTCTCAGTACAATACAATCGCTACACACTAATTAGGCCTGATCTTGCAAATCCATGCACCTATCTCTGCCACCTGCTAGCCTGCCCCTACTACGAAATCCCTACTGAAGAATGGATCTCAATGAACTCAAATCCACTTGGCTTGCACTGCACAATCCTCATTGGCATCCCCACTAAGTGTTTGATGCAATCAATGCATCACTATAGTCACAACTGACAGTCACACTTGCTCTTTCACCTACCTCTCCACTGGTCTCCACTGAAACTGCCATACACTGTAGTTAACTGATGTATTATTTAGTTGATTAATGAGTTATTATTTAGTGAATAAATTAACTAATTAATTCACACCACTCTCACTAGTGTATCAATCAGTTAGACTAGATACAACTGGCTCAACTGAGCCTAACTGAGTTAAAATGAATACAACTCCACCAACTACCTATATAGCTCCACCAAACTCTATCACATGAGTTCTAACTGAATTCCTCATGCATTAGCTCCAGTAAAACCTCAGGAATAGCATAATTCCTTCTGTCAGCTACTATGCCACATCTGTGCACTTAACTGAAGTGCTCCAAGAGAATAAGATAATGTTTAGAGTCCAAATATTATTAAGAGCTAATAATATTCGACATATCTATTTTTAGACTGGAAATATAAAAATAGATGTTGCCCAATATGTCTAAAAATGGAAGTCCATCTATTTTCCCAACTTGACCAACCATCCACAAATAGCATCCTGCAACTCATAGAATATGATCAACATGTCTAAAAATAGACATAGTCTAAAAATAGACTTTGCACCAAAAATAGCCTGCGAGCCCACTTAGTGAATGCGACTCTTTTAACTAAGCTCATCATCTTGTTGAATCTCAAAACTCCCTCTCAACAAGATAGGGATTATCTACCACCTCGATCCTATCTCTATGGTATTCAAATTTTCTCCTGGTGAGCGCCTTCGTCAGAATATCAACATCTTGATCCTCCGTAGGAATGTAAGATAGTAACATGATCTTCCGCTGCACAAAATATCTGATATGATGGTACCGAATGTCAATATGTTTAGATCTATCATGAAATACTGGATTAACCGAGAGTTTAATGCAACTCTGATTATCACAATATATCACAGTAGGATATAAGTGTGAACCGAACAACCCGACCAGGATCTTCCTCATCCATATAGCCTTGCATGCAGCCAAAATTGCTTCCATGTACTCGGCCTCTACTGAACTGAGTGCCACAGATCTTTGTTTCCTGCTGTTCCAAGAAACTGATGTAGACCCGATACTGAATATCCCTCCATATGTTCTCTTTCTGTCTATTGGGCTCCCTGCCCAATCTTCATCCGTGAAGCCATGCAACTTCAACTCATCCGACTATTTATACCACAATCCATATCCTGATGTGCCCTTGAGATATCTCAAGACATGCTTGCATGCCTTCCAAAAGAGCTTGGTAGGCTTAACCATAGCTTGTGAAAGCTGGTTAACATCGTAGCATATGTTCGGTCGTGTATTGACCAAATACATGAGCGAACCAACCAACTGTCAATAAACAGTGACATCCACTACCTCCGCCGATGTAGCATCCTCTTTCCTCCAACCACCAGGAAGAGGAGTGTCGATAGGCTTGTAGCCTTGCATGTTGAACTTCTCCAGAATTTCTCGGGCATACTTGCCTTGAGACACAAACAGTCCACCCTTCCGCTGTCAAATTTCCAATCCCATGAAATAATGAAGGAGGCCCAAGTCCTTCATCTCAAACTCCTTTGCAAGATCAGCCTTGCATGAGTGTATCAACAGTTCATCACCTGTTAGTATCAAATCATCTACATAAAGTACAATGATTAGCAACTTACCCTCCACCACAATATGGTATGGGTTCAGATCCGCCTCACTCTTGGTGAATCCAAGTCCGGTGTGTTAGCCATCAGTAAATTTTTGACTAAAGCAAATGATGGCTAAAATAAGTCTCAAGCCTTCAAGAGATAATTTCCTGAGAAAATTTATCATCTTTTGAAGTCTTATGATGTTCTTTATCCTTAATATTAATCTTCATTGTTGTTTCACTATAAAACCCTCAAGGACCTTGCTATTTATAAAGAAAATAGTCTTTTATGGCCTAATTTCCATCTTCCTCTCCTCCATTTTTATCCTCAGATTCCCATTCATATGATTTATTTTTTTCCTTCATAACCCATTCCTCCCTTCATTTAACTTCCTAAAGCATCAAAATCCTATTTTCCCACTTATCGGAACCCTTGTTTGGCTTTAAAACCCCTTTTAAAAAGCCTAAAAAAAGTCCTTTAACATTTGGGTTATTAAGCCCCTGAGAGCTTAAACTCAGCCCCTGTTCTCCCTAAAAACCTCAATGCTATAACCAAGTGCTAAGTTGTTAGCCCCTCTGCCCTGCGCTCTTGATCTCTTTTTCTTCCCATAAAACCTTGTCCATGCCTTATTTCATAAGTCCCTTTTCCCTCTTTTTTCCCCCACCAACAACCCTTCCACCTTCGTATTTTCTTGTTTCCTGATCATTGGTCTAAATGAATCATGACTGTTGATCTTTACAGATCAACGATCATCAGGCCTCTTTTCCTCTAAACCTTTTTATTCTTCATATCCCCACCATTTCAACCTTAATTAAATCTCAACTGTTAGATCATATCCGATCAATGACCATTGCACAAACTCGACCCCTTCCGCTTCTCCATACCTTCATTTCCTTGTTTGACCTCAGATCATCTCCACCGTCTGATCGAAAGATCTAACGATCAGGACTTAACCCAATATATCACCCTGCCATTGAACTAACCCACTAAATGACACTTTTTCCCATGTCATCATGGACCCTGCTTGAATTTTAACCCCGCATCTCTCTGCCTATCGTGCTCATCAAGAGGTGTTGATCTTCATCCTGAAGATCGGGCAGCCGACGCACAACATCGCGCAACTTTCGACCCTCCTCCCTCACCGTGATACTTCCGCGTGAAATGGGTGGTATTTGGAGGGACCCATGTCAGTGATGAATGGTATTTTTTCCCTTCAACTAATACCACTCTCCCCCATTTCGTTGCACGAAAACCACTGATGGTTTTCCCGAAATCGCCGACCCATTTCTTGCGCCAAATTCAAATTTCGAACCATGTTTCATTTTCCACCATGGTTTTCTCACTCCCACTGCTGCATCCACTCATCCCCGCAGCTCCAACCACCTCCATAAACCCTCTAAAATCAGTGTTAAACCCTCCCAATGCAGGTTTTTATAATGTTTCTTTCGTCTTATGCAGGTTTAATCAATTTTAGGGATAAAACCCTCCCACAGCCGGTTACAGTGGCCAGGACCAAGGTTGACGATCCTCGTGGCCCTAAATAAAAGATTAAAATGGACTTGAGGGTTTAAATTTCACAGTTTTGGGTTGATAAGTCATGATCATTGATTCGTTAAACAATTTCTCCAGCTATGCACTCGCAAAATAGCAAAAACATAGTAAGCCTCGTTGATGAAAGAGTATCAGTGTCAAAGATGAAGATCAAAGCATAAATGAAGAGATTAAAGGTCCTAATTGGATTTGAAAAGGATTAAGGCATGAACCCAGTATTAAAGAAAATCAGTATTCTTAAGTAAAGAGAATGAAGACAAATCCAAAAGAACCTCGAATGCCACACCAAAGGGGCTAATTGAATCCCCAGCTACCAAATTGACACCTATAGCCTTTTTATCTCAAAATAATACACAATTAAGGTTCATTCAAGTAAAATTAATGCAAAAGTCCACTAACAGTTATTGCAAACAAAAGAAAATATCTCAAACTGTCAGTAAAGTTATTGTAAATATAAGAAAGGGCTTAAAAGTCAATATTTTCACCCACTAAACCTAAAAATGCAAAAACAGATTTAATGAAACAGAGTTATGATCGAAAGAATTCCTGCCTTATGCCTTGCATGGTTTTCAAGGCTAGGAGTTGCATTTAGTATGGAATTAATGATACTTGAACCCTAGAAACTCTTCCACCTCCTCATTTTCTTATAAAATTCCTTTGAGGAGCACATTTTAAAGGGGGGTTGGTCTCTGGATATATGTTGCATGTAGATATATTTTTGAAGCTACTATAGCTCTATTTGTAATTGAAGACACATAATCTAAGATGAGAAGTTTGGAACTGTAGAGGCCCTTTGGAATAGAAGATTGTAACTGGTTTGAACATCAAATACAAATAGCTGATTTATGGGATCCTATTCTATGTCAATGGTGATGTGTTTCTCACTGTAAATTGTTATTTTATTTTTGTTTCCATTGTGTCTAGTTTTCTATGATAAATAAAAAAAAATATAGATTAGGATTTACTTTTGAAGTACCCTAAATCTCACTAAAAATCTTTATCCTTTATGTTTTCTGCTAGTTTTTTATTTGAAAATGATTCAATAGAGTATAACCAGTGAAGTGTTGGCAAGCCCATGTTTCCTGAGTACAACTTGAGATGTTGTTTTTGAATGTCCTTGATAAGTTTGCTAATTAAATATTGAACTAGGGAAGTCTATGGTCAACTCTGTCCTCTAGTTTCTTCTCCAACAGTTGCTTTTAAAAATTTCCCTTAAGAATATGCTAAAAGCAGGCTAAGTTAAATGTCTTTACTTGATCTTAAGCTATTTCATGTTTTTAAATGTTTCTCTCTTGAAAGTATGTCAAAATAAGGCTAGTTTAAAAGTACTTACCTATTCTTAGATTACTTTGTGTTCTCTCTTAAGTGCATGCCAAAAGCAGGATAGTTTCAAAGTACTTACTTTATCTTAAGCTGCTCTTTGTTTCTTCATTTGTTTGATTTCCCTCACTCCATTTCTTAGTGTTTCATTCCATAAAATCAACTTAAAGATATGCTTTGACATAGATGACTTGCCCCATGGACCACTCTTGAACCTTCCTGTTTCAATTATTATGACTCCATAGCCCAGTGGACTGATGCTTCTCCTTGCCTATCTTATCAGCTGAACCATTCCTTCACCTACCCACACCTTCACCCTTCATAAAGACTTCATCTTCATTATATCCTTGCCCAACCAAAACAAAACAAACAACTTTGTTCTTCATAACTAGCCTAAAATCACACTTCAAACATTGAATATCACATCTTTATAAACACATAAATAGAGAGATCCCTCTCTAAATCTAGAATGGCTAGGTCCTCAGATTCCAAAGCAGTTTTGATGTAGGTTCTGTAGCATTTGTACTTTCCAATATTGCAAACTACGGAGACACAAACATGGTGAAATAACTGTATATCTGCGTGTACCAAGCACGAGGTGCTTGTTTCAGCCCATACAACACTCTTTTGAGCCTGCACACATGCGACTCGCTGCTGAAGATTTCGAATCCTTCAGATTGCTCTATGTACACCTCCTCCTAAATGACTCCATTGAGGAATGCAATCTTCACATCCATCTAATGAATGTGCCAACCCATCTGTGCTGAGAGAGCAAGTATGGTCCATATGGAAGAATACCTTGCGACACGTGCAAAGGTTTCTTCATAGTCTATCCCCTCAATCTGTGAGAAGCCCCGGGCAACAAATCTTGCCTTGCACTTCTCGACACTCCTATAAGTAGCTTGCTTCAATTTGTAGATCCATCTCGAACCTATCACTGATTTCCCTTCCGACCTTGGGACAATCTCCCATGCATTGTTTCTGACAATCAAATCATACTCTTCCACCATCGCATCTACCCATGAGGGATCCTCCACAGCTTCCTCGAAAGAGGATGGCTCCATCACGATACACTTGCTCATCAGAGCCATGTATCCAGTAAATTGGTCAGGTGATTTTCTCTGTCTGCGCTGTGATGTAGGTGCTCCTAGATTTTGTGCTACATCAATATTAATTCGCTCAGCTTCTATAGTGTGCTTCTACCCTCTGATGTTTGGCGCTGCATTAGTGGTTTCTTCCACTCCATGAACCTCCTCTTGTGGCTGATCCACATCCTGAGGCTCATCTTTAGGAACTAGTAGCTCCTCATCTGCATGCAAGTGTAGCTCCCTCTCAAGCGATAACTTCATGGCTTTCTCCTCATGAAATTTGATATCCCATCGCACAATAGTCTTCCGACTGTCTGGAAAATACACATGATAATTGTGGGGTGTTTCTGTGTACCCCACAAATATCCCAACCTATGCGGTCGGCTCCAGCTTCTTCTTGGCATCCTTCGTCACATGAATGTAAACAGGTGAGCCAAAAATATTTAAATGAGAAATATAAGGCTTCTTACCAGAAAATGCCTCTTCAGGTGTACTCATGCCAAGTAATCTATGAGGAAAACAGTTGTGCACATAAACTGCAGTGTTGCATGCTTCATCCCACAAGTGTATGGGAAGGCCCTGATCATGCAACATCACCCATGCAACAACCATGATCATTATGTTCTTTCTCTCCACGACTCCATTCTGCTATGGGTTATGAGGCGCTATAAGTTCTCTTCGAATTCCTTTTGCACTGCAGAAGTCTTTGAATTCGCCAAAGATGAATTCACCACCATTATCGCTCCTTAGAGCTTTCACTTGCTTCCCCGACTCTTTCTCAACCAGCACCTTGAACTCACAGAACTTTTAGTATGTCTCGCTCTTCTTCTGCATGAAGAAGATCCAACACTTACGAGAAAATTCATCAACAAATATCACATAATACTTGTGCTTTGCTATCGAAGCTACTGAGAAAGGCCCACACACATCTGCATGAATTCTCTCAAGGATTTTCGTGGCGCGACTATCCTTTTCAATAAAGGTGGCTTTAACAAATTTTCCCAAAGTACATACCTTGCACTGATCTAACTGCGCAAGTGTACCCTTGGGAAGCCCGGTAGAAATCTGCTGCAAAATTTTCAAAGCGCCATGGTGAAGATGGCCCAATATCCTGTGCCAAAATTTGCCCTCATCCTGGCTCACCACTCCTTCTGCTTTTCCTGCCATTGCTGTGCAACCATCTACCTGCAATTGATAAAGGTTCTTAACTCGAATCCCTATCCTCTGGGTTTCACTAGTTTCCTTACTGCGCAAGAAAGCCTTTCCCTCGCTAAAGACAACATCATATCCCTTGTCTTCCAACATCACCACAGAGATCAGCTTCTTCGTCAATCCTAGAACATGCATGCCATCCTTCAATATGAAAGGTTTACTAGACTCCCTCTCAAAGGAAATGGTCTCGATACCAGTCACACTGTATCTACCATCATTGCCCATTTCGATGTGCACTCCAAGATCCTTTTCATCCAGATCACTGAACAAATCTTTGTCTCCAGTCATATGGAAAGACGCACCACTGTCAAGAAACCACACTGATCCAATCACTCTTGAAACCAAGCATGCGATCAGCGAAAAATCCAGCTCAAACTGTGAAGCTAAGGCCTCTCCAGTTGTAGATCCAGCAACGTGCTTATTTTTCTTCTTCTATGGACAATTAGTGGCGTAATGTCTGTGTTGGTGACAGTGAAAGCACTTCACCTTGGACAAGTCCTGCTTCTTGCCTTTCACACCAGATTGAGAAGGATTTTTCTTTCACTTCCCTTTCATTGCTTTAGCAGCCAAAGCACAATTTTCTTCATCTTCATTCTTCGATGAAGATCCATCCTTGGTACCCTGCCTTATCTCCTCTTGTACAAGATCCGACCAAAGTCGCTCCCATCTCAATAGTTTCTTCTAACCATTGACAGAGTCCTCGTAGCTATGCCAACTCTTCGGAAGCTCAAGGAGAGCCAAGCTCACCAAGTACTCTTCATCTACAGTAACCCCCATTCTTCCCAGCTCATCCCTGCACTGGAAAAACTTTGTGAGGTACTTGGGTATACTGTCACCCTTCTCCATTTTTATTTTTCTGAGCTTGTCCTTAAGCGCCAAATTTCGTTGGTCACTTCTGATTTGGAAAAATTCTGTCAAAGCTTTCCACATCAAGAATGGAGAAGCTTTACCATGAATTCTAGACACTATGTGATCCTTCACACCTTCCAACAGAATCCTTCGACATTTTTCTATCTTCTTTTGCCATGCATCAAGTGCGGCTGCATCGCTAGAACCAGGCTTTGGAATTTCTACATCTATGAACTCCTTCAACCCATTATCATCCAGCACCGCCTCCATCCTGTCCTTCCATGAAATATAATTTGAGCTGCCCTCAAGGGAATACTCCAATCACAATCTCTGAAAAACATTTCAATGAATGATCAACTTCAACACCGAGAAAAACACTACAGCAAATTCGAATTCCACCAGCACAAAAATCAACTGCTTCAATAATTGCAATCTTCTTCAATGATCAACTACTTTGATACCATGTAGAAATTATATAACGTATGTGTTATATATCCAATATTCTCCTAATCACACACTATTTTAACTTCATGCACAATACAAAATCTATTCACCATTGATCATCACATGCGGAAATTAAATCAATTGCAATGCACACATGAAACAATAAAAAATCACACACATTAACCCAGTTGTTTAATGGGAAAGCTTGAAGCTAAAAACCCAAAATATCTATATATAATATATGTCATAGATATCATGTAACAATCCTCATACAAAGCTGAACATGTCAAGCTCTCAGTACAATACAATCGCTACACACTAATCAGGCCTGATCTTGCAAATCCATGCACCGATCTCTGCCACCTGCTAGCATGCCTCTACTGCGCAATTCCTGCTGAAGAATGGCTCTGAATGAACTTGAATACACCTGGATTGCACAACACAATCCTCATTGGCATCTCCACTGAGTGTTGGATGCAATCAATGCATCACTATAGTCACAACTGATAGTCACACTTTCTCTTTCACCTACCTCTCCACTGGTCTCCACTGAAACTGCCATGCACTGTAGTTAACTGATGTATTATTTAGTTGATTAATTTTTTATGATTTAGTGAATTAATTAGCTAATTAATTCACACCACTCTCACTAGTGTATCAATCAGTTAGACTAGATACAACTATCTCAACTGAGTCTAACTGAGTTAAACTGAATACAACTCCACCAACTACCTATATAACTCCACCAAACTCTGTCACATGAGTTCTAATTGAATTCCTCATGCATTAGCTCTAGTAAACCCTTAGGAATAGCATAATTCCTTATGTCAACTATTGTGCCACATCTGTGCACTTAACTGAAGTGCTCCAAGAGAATAAGATAATGTTTAGAGTCCAAATATTATTAAGAGCTAATAATATTTGACATATCTATTTTTAGACTGGAAATCTAAAAATAGATTCCGCCTAATATGTCTAAAAATAGAAGTCCATCTATTTTTCCAACTTGACCAAACATCCACAAATAGAATCCTGCAACTCATAGAATATGATCAACATGTCTAAAAAATAACTTTGCGACAAAAATAGCTTGCGGGCCCACTTAGTGAAGGCGACTCTTTTCACTAAGCTCATCATCTTGTTGAATCTCAACATTTTTGAAGGAGTGAAAGCATCCAACTCAAGACCACTAACAAACATGAATGAGGAACAATCTCTTCCTAACCTTTGAAGTTCATCTAAAACCAATAATTTCATTAATCCATGATGAAATAATGATGTCTCACTCCCCTCAAAATTTTCTTGGACCTTATCAACCATCTTTGACAGAATTATATGCAGATAGAAAGGTAATTCAAGGGAAATATTACCAATTAAGTGTAGAAGTAATTTGAAATGGTATGATTAGACTTTGTGATATCTACCTTCATAGGTAAAATACCTTTGGATGACGAGCAACAATTTTGAATAGTTGTCTTTAATGCAGCTTCTTGGAATAGCATTGGTGAGATCCATATTAGTGTGTTTAGGCTTCATGAACTCTTTGCACTACTCCATGTTAAACTTGAAACCTTTGAACTAGGTTTCTTGACCTCTTGGAATATCTCTAGTAGCAACAATAACGTCAAGTGTGATGGAAAAATTTAAGATTCCCACTTTAGTGGTTTTTCCATTGAAATTCGAAACAAACTCCTTGGATACTTGTGCATGACAGCTCTGCAATTTCTCACAAAAATGTAGGAAACCTGCACTTCTAAAGGCTTCCATTACTGCTGGATCTTCATTGATCACTTTCATGTCTTCAGGTTCATATCTCAGACATTTTCCACCCTTGTGTATTTTTCCTTTCTCTGCCATAGTTTCTCAAAGAATTTCTCCGCCTCGCTTGATGAATTTGCAGGCTCTCTTGATAATGTTCAAAGTGAACCTTTGAAGAAACCAACCACAAGTTTTGCTTAGTACAATAAATCTCTAGAGCTCAGATACTATGCAAGGAGGAATGGGAAATGAGAATGACTAAATTAGGAAAGGATTTGAAGTTTAATGTCTTCTCATGACTCAGTGATGACTTATACATTAGCTAAATTGATCATGATGACTACGGACCTGGGCATGCACCTTGATTTCATCACTACATGACTCAAAAAGCATCTAACTTACCCTTTCCCAACGTTTTCTGACACCTAACAACTCAACTAACAAGACAGACAGGAAACTGCACTTTCGTAGCACCTCTAGTGTTAATTTGACTGTTTTCGCGATGAAACTATCAGCAGTTTCATAGCGAAAAAGTGACTTTTTATAGTGCAATGCGCTACGAAACTGTGGTTTCTTGGCTAATTAGGAAGTTTCGGTACAAAAACTTTGGAAAATGAAATAAGTCAGAAAATGATGAATGATGTGACATGAAGGAGTTTGAACATGAGTGGGTTTAGACCTTAGGGTAAACTTAAACCATAAAAATTTAATATTTCCCTTGACCAAACTTAAAAATGAATCCCATAACCCTATTTTGACCCATGAACCTACTTAACCTTGCTAAAATGATGTTTGAATTTTTTGAGTGATAACAATGGCTCCACTTGGGATGGTGTGCCCCTGTGGTACACCAAAAAACCAGTAGTTCTAGTGTTGTTATCCATGTTCTTGAAAAAATAGAAAAAATTTGAAATTTCCAAGCCTTCTCTTCAAAATCTAATGGCCTTCAGCTCGAGCCCAAGCTTGATGATTCAACTTGTCATTATTAGTAGAAAAAAACATAAAATGGAATATATACAATAGTATGAATGATCAAAAAATTTTAAGAAGAGTAGTGCTTTAAAAACCTGTCATTGATAGGCCCTCCAGCACATGGTTGTCCATCCATCTCTTGCAGAATGTAAGTGTTGTTCCCATCAAAAGAAACTATTTTGAATGGAACTTTCCATATGTTCTCAAACTTACCATGTTTTCCCTTCTCTTCAATTCTGGCCTCCCATTTCAAAACCACATCTTGGATTTAAAAAATTTCTTCCCTGATCTTCTTGTCAAATTTCTTCTTGATTCTGTTTTTAGATTGCTAGTTACTGTTGTAGACTTCCTCCCTTTTCTCTAGCAAATATATCAACTGATTAATTCTTCTCTAAATTGCATTTGGCTCCTCCTCCATCCCTTGAAGTAGCTTCATGACAAACATGCCTAAGGATGTAGGAAAGATGGCTTTATCTCCATATACCAGCTCATAAGGTGAAGTTCCAATTGACCTCTTTGTGCATATTCTATCAGCCCATAAGGCATACTTCAGCTTCAAATGCCATGCCTTCTTATTTTCCTGCAAAACCTTCTTAATAATCCTCACAATACTCTTGTTAGAAGATTCAGCAAGACCATTCCCTTGTGGATAATATGCAGTAGAATACCCAAGATTAATATGATATTGATGACAAAAATTAATCAACTTATTAGAATTAAATTCCTGTGCATTATCATTTATGATCTTGATGGGGCAACCAAATCTAGAAAAAATGTTATTCTCCAAAAAAGAAATAATAAGAATCATTTTATTACCTAGTTGGAACTTCTTCAATCCATTTGGTAAAATAGTCAGTTTCTCTCAAAAGCTAGTGATGCTGACTTGATGATGATGGATAAATATCTCCAATAAAATCTAGCCCCCACTGCTGAAATGGTGCTTCAACATAGATAGGCATTAAAGGAAAAGGTACAAGCTTCTTCTTACCATCAAAAATCTAGCATTCATGGCAAGCAGCAATATTTTTGTATACATCTTTAAACATTGAAGGGAAATAATACCCCGCTCAAAGGGTCTTGTTTGATGTAGCCTTCCAATAATGATGACCTCCACAATATCCTTTGTGGAACTCCTCAATCACTTTATCAGCTTCCTCTTCCAACAAACAATTCAACAAAATACCACTGGGATCCTTCCAATACAAATTTCTATCAATGATGCAATACCTCAAGGATTTTAGCTTCACAAATATTGCCTTGAAATTTTTTAGCTCAACAGGTGTTCTATGATGATGTAGGACAAAAATAATGTCCTTATACCACTTTGAAATGATGTCATTTTCTTCAATAGGGATCAGTTCTTCCTCCTCATCTGAAATTTCTAATATTTCTACAATTAAATTCATGTCAAGACAATCAAATTTTGACTGTGCGATTAGCTTTGATAGACCTTATCCTTTGACCAATTTCATTGGCTTAATTTATATGTCATATTCCATCAAGTTGGCAATCCATTGTCCCCCTCTTACCATCCAGATCAGCTTGAGTTAGGATGTATTTCAAAATAGAATTAGGAACAAAAGCTAAAACATGTGAATGTAGAATTTAAATTATGAAATCTTTGATGGCCTTATCCAAGGCATAGGCTTTTTTCTCTAAGATGTTGTACTTCAACTCAGAGTGTAATATTCCCAAATGGGAAATGCAACAATATTAAATAATAATGCAGAGAAATAACACAGATCAACTAAGTAATAGCAGGAGGCCAATATGGAGGCTCATTATTTACATGTAAATCAAAAAAATATGTGAATAAGACAACCTATGAGATGCACAAAAAGATATAGAAGACTTTTATAGAAGAAAATCCTCAAAATGAGGTGTTGCAACCATGTATAAAGACTGAAAGAGCTTGACAATGTTATTTTTATTAGTTGTAACTGCTATAGATTACACTTCAGATCTAGAGCAGATATGTGTACAAAAATTTATATCTATATCAAATCTGTACACTAGATAGACTCCTCTTCAATTACCCCTTGGGGTTTTCAGCAAAACATGAAGCACAAGGAGTAGATCTAAGATCTAATGCTACAGGTCTGCAAAAATATTTAGAAATTCATGGACATACATATCTGATCTGAAAGATACCATATGATTATCCTAGCCAATGGATCTCAAATGTGAAGGGTATATCCCCAACACATGAAAACCAATCCTCCAAAAAGTGTGCCAAAATACCCTGCAACATTACCCTTACAAATAACGCAGTCTTGGAAGGAAAAATTCACTCTAGCCTCCAGAAAATGTTTGGCATCAAGCCAAGATCTGAAAATATAGCTCCAATCATACAATAATCTCTTGCCAATAGGATAGAAGCCTTCCCCACTGAAAAGAGGCACTAGATTGGCCTAGATCTGAGTATATCTAGCCTCCACTTGCTGCAGCTTACAAAGAAAACCAAACCCTCAACAGGATCTGCATTGTAGTTGGAAGAAGAGCTTGGAAAAATGCTTGATAGTGGACAAGAAATGAAAACTCTTCTAAGAGGCCTCTCAACGAAAGAGGTGGGATTCCCGATTAGGAACACCAAGTGCTAAACAACACTATTCTCTACTAAACAACAATGAGAATAAGAAATGTATAAATAGACAAAATATTCAGAAATAACATAATCATCAACAAACTTCTCATGCTGCTCTCCTCTTCCTTTTATAAGTTTGAAAGCTTGAAAAAACCTAAACCATCTCAATGGAATAGCTCCTTTCACATGAAACACCTCCAACTAAAACTGCATTGTGCCTTATTGATGGCCACTCCTCCAAGACAACGCTATTGATTTGGTCATGGTTGACCCAGTCAAAAGATTCATCTCATTTCACACCTAAGGGTGCTTATTAAAATAGCCCAGATTTAGCCTTTTTCACATGTGGCATTGATTTATTTTCTATTTTAGGATTTTTATGATCCTCCTTTACATTTTTATTCATGAAACAAAAAAATAAAACAAAAATAAATATTCCCATTAGCTTGGGCTAATTGGGAATATTACAGTCCTCCCCTCCACAATGTTTCTTATCCTCAAGAAACTGATAAGGTGAGTACTGCAACTCTTCTCCTCCTCCATTGGTGACACCATAATCATGTGTTAAGCTTCCTCCATCAGCTAAGTGTTCACCAATCCAACCCTCCATGAATTGTTCCTCCAAATTCATCATGAGATGTACATAGTCCATCCCACAAGGAGTCAATAACTCAAATGAAACAAACATGGTTGAACCAATGCTTTCCCTGAAACATGTAGCATATGATACATAGAGAGTCTCCATCCCATGTGGTACATACATGCCTCCCATCCTCCCTCCATATAGCGCCATAAAAAGTACAATTATATCATCAATGTATGGAAGCAAAATTACATACATACAAACAGAAATTTGAGCATGTGGAGGTGGGCCATAGTCCCACATACAGTACCAACGCAGTGCATCTCCTGCCTGCATTAGATCAAGATGTGGCAAGTCATTTCCCCACCACTTACTTGCTACCCATGTTATCTCACCATGGCTGAAAGTGTGAGATAAGTTTGGTGCTTTAGGAAAGCACCCATCATGATAGAAAATATCCCTTTGCTCATCAAGGGAGTAGCCAAATTCAGAACTTTTTGTGGCCCATTGTTGGCCATGAAATTTACAAGATGTATTGCTCCTCCTTGGAGCCATGGCCTGCATAAACATGGTGAAAGAATATATAAAATCAGAAAATAAAACATGATTTACATGATCAGATTCTTCACCATCAATACTTCTCCTACAAATGGAGTGGTTCATGGATCTATATGCTCTCTCAAAAGAAGGAAGAGATGGCTGAAATAAATCTCTCTTAGAGTCATGTTGCTGCCCCAACTCCACATAGTCCATGCATTATTGAAAATGCTGATGTAGTTCTTCTTTCAAGCCTTCCCAATAAAAGCTCCTCATGATGAGGTTGTAGATCCTCATGGAATACATATGGCTGAAATAGAACTCTTTGTAAGCTCTTTGTAGCAACTTCTTCTTGAGCTTGGAGGCTCTATACAAGAATATACTACCATGATGATAGATGAATCCTTCTTGGACTAAATATCCCTCTTCATGCAACTGGTCATCAAGTATCATACAAGTGTGAAGACCTTTGGAATAATCCTCAAAAGGTTGGGATTTCCAATATGGATCTAAACTGCTCAACAATGACAACACTGATGGTGTATCAACATAAATGTCTATCATTTTTTTTCTTTCCTCCTTGACATTTCACATGCCAAAGGTGTGTGTTGGAAGGCCATTCCTTCCATTATTCTCCTCCCATAGCACAGAACTAGAAATGAGAGTGGGTGATGATGATAAGGGAAGAAGATCTCCCTCCTTCTTGAATTTAACCAAGACTCCCAGTGCTGTAGCTTTGCCTTATGGGGCTCCAATCCCTCCTGGATCTAATATTGGGGCCTCATGTTGTGTGATATTTACCACAAATTTTGAATCAGGTGGCCTCCCAAGTAGTTTTCCACTAGATAAGAGTGTCCCATGCAGAAATCTCATGAACATGATAGATGGGACTGTAAAGTCCTTGCTTCCACTATGCAAATCCATCTCTGATTTCTATATGAAAGTGGTATGTGAGGGGTATTTATGCATGTCTTTGATCATATGAGATTCACCACTCTTCTTGTCTACCCTTTCCATTTTCAAAGCCTCCCAATCAGTGGTGACTTTCCCCAATGTAATCAACCATTGAACACCCAAAATCACATTGGTGTCTGGTATGTAAACTACAAATAAGTGATAAACCAAAGTGTAGGTACCCATGGTGACTACAAGTGATGGGAAATAATGCATGCATTGCATTTCTCTATCTCCCAGGACCAAAATAGAGAATCCCTCAAAAGTATCAGTGGGTATTGCCCTCCTTTTCACAAGATGGGCATCAATGAAGTTGTGGGTGGCCCCACTATCAATCAGTACAGAAACCCTTTGATTCAAGATTGAACCTTGAAATTTTAAGGTCAAGTACTTATATACTCCTCTCAAATATGCAAGATTCCCTCCAATAGGAGAAAATGCTCCATTCCAATCTCCTAATGGTGTTGGATCTCCTCCAACAGTGTTAGCACTGTGACCTCTTCTTGGTTCATCTTCTTCTTCCTCCTCAATATTTGAGAATACCTCTATGTAATGTGCTTTTCCAGCAGCACATCTATGTCCAGGTGCCCATCATTCTTTGTAGGTGAAGCATAGCTTCTTCTTCCTTAGATCTCTCTGGACTTCATCATCAAGAGGCTTCTTGTATGATCTCTCCTTTCAAGGAGCAGCTTTATCTTCCTTTCCTTTAGAAGTAAAATAAGGCTTGTGCTGGAAGTTTTCCTTTGATTTTGGAAAGGAATATTGAAGGTCTCTAGCCCTCTCAATGGCATCATGCAAGGTAGTGGGCTTGGTAGATTTTACCAACCCATGAAGAGGTTCATCTAGACCATCGATGAACATGTACACCCTTCTTGCTACAAACAAATCAGGAACCATAATAGATAATCTCAAAAATTCATAAATATAAGACTTTGTATTACTTGATTGCTTTAACTTTACAAGGTTCATGAATGGTGCCTCTGGATCTCTTCTATAAAATCTTTCCACCAACCTTCTAGTGAACTATGAATAATTAGTCACATTGGCATGACCCAATGTAGACAAGCCATGGAACCACCAGTCATGTGCTTCACCTTCAAAGTGTAGCACTGCAATCTTGATAGCTTCCATATCTAGAACCTTGTTCAATTGAAACTAGATATCAAGTTTTTATACCCATGTTTTGGTAGAACACTTGGATGACCCATCAAAATTGGGTAAAAAAAATCTGCCCATAGAGTGATTTCGATCATGATTCTGAGTGAATCCACCATCTCTACGCTGATACCTTGGTCTTATTTTGTCCTTGAGGTGACAAAACCCTTGAAAACTCAAGTGATATTTGAATCTCTAATTTTGAGACTCTTATTATTCAAAATATTCTTCAAGGGATGCTTGCTCTTGAAACCCTTCATTTCCCATAGCAAAAAAGGTAGGCATGGTAGAGCGTTGGGAAATTTGTGGTTGATGCACTGGTTGATCATTCCAGTGGTGAGACATGCCAGAGATTTTTCCAAGATGAAATATCTTAGGAGACTCTTTTATTTTTTCCATTCTCATCTCTTTGATCTCTCTATCAAGATCTTTCATGGCTCTCAAAAGGATCTTTGCAAAGTCCTTTCCTTCTTCATCACTTCCAGATTTAGGGGCTTTACCCTTGTATTTATCATCATTTGTGTAATAAAATTTATTTTGTCTTCTTCTTAGATACCTCTTCTCCCTGTCAGTAAGAGGCTCTTCTTCTTCTGAAGACATATTGGCTTCTTACAGGCTGTGCCAAGATGATTTCTCTGATACCACTGTAATATTCCCAAATGGGAAATGCAGCAATATTAAACAATAATGCAGAGAAATAATGCAAATCAGCTAAGTAAGAGTAGGAGGAAAATATGGAGGCTCATTATTTACATTCAAATAAGAAAAATATGTGAATAAGATAGCCTATGAAATGTACAACAATATATATAAGACTTTTATAGAATAAAATCATCAAAATGAGGTGCTACAACCATGTATTAAGACTGAAAGAGCTTGACAATGTTATTTTTATTAGCTGCAACTGTTGTAGATTACACTTCAAATCTAGAGCATATATTTGTACAAAAATTTAGATCTATATCAGATAAGTACACTAGATAGGCTCCTCTTCAATTACCCCTTAGGGTTTTCAACAAAACATGAAGCACAAGGATTAGATTTGAGATCTAATGTTGTAGATCTGTAGAAATATTCAGAAATTCATGGACATACAGATCTGATCTGAAATATACCATATGATTATCCTAACCAATGGATCTCAAATGTGAAGGGTAGATCCCCAACACATGAAAACCAATCCTCCAAAAAGTGTGCCAAAAGATCGTGCAATAGTAACCTTACAAATAACGTAGTCTTGGAAGGAAAACTGCAATGTAGCCTCCAGAAAATGTTTGGCCTCAAGCCAAAATCTGAAAATGTATCTCCAATCATACAATACTCTCTTGCCAATGGGATAGAAGCCTTCCCCACTGAAAAGAGGCACTATATTAGCCTAGATTTGAGTAGATCTAGCATCCACTTGCTGCAGCTTACAAAGAAAACCAAACCCTCAATAGGATCTACATTGTAGTTGGAAAAAGAGCTTGGCCAAATGCATGATAGTGGACAAGAAAAGAAAACTCTTCCAAGAGGCCTCTCAAGGAAAGAGGTGGGATTCCCGATCAAGTACACCAAGTGCTAAACAACACTATTCTCTGCTAAATATCAAGGAGAATAAGAAATTTCTAAATGGAAAAAATCATCAGAAATAACATAATCATCAACAACCTTCTCATGCTTCTCTCCTCTTCCTTTTATAATTTTGAAAGCTTGCAAAACCCTAAACCATCTCAATGGAATAACTCCTTTCACATGAATCACCTCCAACTAAAACTGCGTTGTGCCTTATTGATGGCCACTCATCCAAGACAACGTTGTTGATTTGGTCATGGTTGACCCAGTCAAAAGATTCTACCCCTTTCACACCTAAAGGTGCTTATTAAAATAGCCCATATTTAGCCTTGTTCACATGTGGCATTGATTTATTTTTTGTTATAGGATTTTTATGATCCTCCTTTACACTTTTATTCATGAAATAGAAAAATAAGACAACAATAAATATTCCCATTAGCTTGGGCTAATTGGGAATATTACACAGAGTTAGCTAATTTCATACTAAAAAATGAAATGGGTTGCTCAGTACCTTGCTATCCCTTCTGCAACAAAACACCAACAATTGTATTTTATGATGCAAAAGTAAAAACCATAAATTCTTTTGAGAAATTCAGGGTGATCAATACTGGTGCTTGGGTAAGTTCCTTTTTTATTTCTTCAAATGAGTTCTTTTCTTCTGCTGTCCACTTAATCTTAACTCCTTTCTTCAGCATCCTTGTTATGTCCTTTACAAACCCAACAAAATTAGGAATAAATCTCCTCACAAAATTTAACTTTCCAAGGAAAAATGAACCTCCTTTTTTCTCCTAGGAAAATCCACCTTCTGAATTGCATTGACCCTGTTTGGATCAAGCTTAATCCCATATTTAGAAATAATGTGTCCAAGTAATTTACTTGAAGTTAAGGAAAAAATGATTTTAGTGGGATTGTGAGAAATACCAAACCTTCTACACTTCAACAGAATTCTTTCTAGGTGCTTCAAGCGATCCTCCTCCTTCCTTGAGAAGAATCTCATGTCATCAACATAAACAACCACCATATTTTCCTTCTCTTCAGCAAAAGAAATATCCATCTCCCTCTGAAAAGTAGCTCCTGCATTCATGAGACCAAATGGCATCTTGGCATACATGAATGTGCCCCATGGTTTAGTAAAGGCCGTTTTTTCTCGATCATCTGGATGAACAAGAATCTGATTATAACCTGAAAAACCTTCAAGCATAGAAATCCTTTGGGAACCAACAATGTTCTGCAAAATCTGGTCCATATTTAGGAGAGGGTAATTTTCCTTCAGAGCAGCCTTGTTCAAGTTTTTTAAGTCAATTCATATTCTGATTTCTCCACTCTTTTTTCTAACTAGAACTAAATTTGTGAGCCACTTTGAGAATCTAATTGGAATAATGATTTTGGTATCAAAGAGCTTCTCGATTTCCTTCTCAATCAAAGGCATGAGGAGTGGATTAATCCTCCTCAATTTATTCTTGAAATGATTTTCATTTTCTTTAATGGGAATAGTATGTTGAATTATAGTAGGGTCATACTTCTTGAAATCAACATAACTCCAAGAAAAAATATCTATGAACCTGTTGAAGCCTCGACAATCGTTGCTTCAAGCATTGGGCGAAAACCACCCGATCCAGACCTTAGGACAACTCCTTTTCCATTTGGTGTGGTGGCTCCGACTGGATTTATAGGACCAATTTCCTAATAATAAATGGATTGATGATAGAGTATTTGTGTAGGTGAATAATGGAAATAACTAACTGAAATAATCTATCTAACTTTAAATTATAACTTGCAAATAATTCTAAAACTAACTCGGGCATTAAGTATGAATACGACTTAAATATGGTTTCAGTTAAACAAATAACCATGAAAATGTATTATTATTCAACAGAAAGATGTAGTATCATATAATGATAACTCTATTTAAGAAATTAATCAGAGTTAGAATAACATGTCGCATTCATAATTCTATATATCATTTGCATAAACTATAATAGATGAATATTTATATATCTTTAGAAATGATATGATAAAGAAATATTTGAGAAAACAAGCATATATAAATGATAACAAATTTCAAAGAGAATACTTCATAACATAAAGAAAATAACAGCAAAGTGATAGAAATACCAGATACATTGAGATATTTTCTTGATGCAACTCAATATCCAGATCCTGTGCTTTAACTTAAAACAACCTCCAAGGTACAGAAATGCAATTATTAAAGATAATTCACCATAAATCACAGGATGTGATCCTTTATAAAAATATTCAATGGAGTACAGAAATGTATCATCCAAGCCAAAATTATTACAAATTCAGGACCCCTTTCTAAATGCATGAAAGGGGTTTAAATAGGAAATTAACAAAACAGATTATCTATAACTTATGCTGGAAACTATCCTCGGAGATCCTGAAAAAGACTTGCGATATCAAAATAAAATAGATTCATTGATTTTCTCTTGTATTCAATGTGTTGAGATGGCATATTTTGAGCATATCCTTGGCCTCGGTTGGATGACTTAGCCTCGAATGCAACTGACCAATGTACGTGGCATTGGATAACTCAGGAATGATGAAATTGGTGGTGTTTGAAAGGCATTTGATTGTCATCTATTGACTTTGTAATTTAATTAAATAGGTCCACATGACATCCCACGTAATTTCTTGAATTTTGCTGATTTTCTCATTCATGTTTATTAATTCCTGCTTCCACCTGTTATCAGTTTCTTTCACCTTTGGTAATTTACCTGGAATACAATTTGAAATTAAATTATTAGCATATAAGCTATCATTAACTAATTGTGTCAGATTGTTCATCATATCTCTGGCCCTTGATGTAGCTCGTTCTTCTTTAATCAACTGTTTCTCCCATTTAGCAAGCATAATTTCTTTATGTATTTCTTCGATCCTGGGAATATTTGCATTCTTTCCTTCGTCTGAGTCTTGCCATGAAATAAACTTTGATATCTTATCATCTGCATTCTCAAATTCAAGTCTGAGGCTGACTAATTCATCAATAAGAGAAGATGTTATTTCACATAAAGGCTCTTCTTGTGCAATATTTTGACAGAGATCATCTAACTGCTGAGACAATAGCTTATTTGTTTCCAAAGCTTTAGTTTTAAGTTGGTCAATTTTAGGATAATCCTTAAATTTATCGAATCTTGCCTGAAATATGTTTTCTTGCTTTTATTTGGCAGTTTTCTCATTTTGAAGCAAGGTTTTTAACTTAGACACCTCTTGGGACAATTGATGTTGCTTATTCAAAGCTTTTTGATCAAGATTTTTCTTTTCCACACTCAGTTGTTCTTCCAGCTGTTTGGCTCTGAGTTTTTATTTTGATAATTGCTGCTCCAACTGCATTATCTTTTGCTAATCATTAGTTGTCTTTTCTTCTAGCATTTCTATCTGTGAGTCCTTTTTTTTTATCATTTGATTGACTTCAGCAGCTTTATGTATAGTGGCTGCACTATAGGCACCTACATATTGTGATAATTTGGTAATATCCTCTGAAGGATCTACCTCAGTATTCTTCCAGAAAATATTCATGAATTCAACCTGTGGGGATGAGAGTGATTCTTGATATGTCCTCCTTATTTTCCTTTGTTTCCTGACAAAAACCCTATGCTTAAGAATATAAAATATATCTAGAGGAGGGATTTCTTCAACTTTAAACACAATTTCTTCTGATGGATGTTCAGGGATAATCTTCATATCTTGATTATTCAAACTATCAATTTGAGGATTATTTTGTCCTCCAATTTGTTGTTCAAATTGCTCATATTGTTTTAGCAATTGGGGAGTAACTATTATTTCAGTGGAATTTACCACTCTTTCTGTGGTTGTTTCTCTTTCAAGTTGATCATTGGGTTTATCATCTGTATTTCTTTCTTCAGACAGCATATCGGTCTTGGTACCTGTATTTTCTTTTTTTGTCTGAACATCAAGTTTGTCAGTTGTATTTTCCTTCTCAGTATGCATATCAGCTCTGCTGGTAGACACTTCTTTTTCTGTCTTGCTAGCTCTATCTTCCTTTTTCTTTTGTTTTGTTTCTATACTTTCAGCTTCTTGCAAAGGAATCCTTAGCTGGTCAAGGGGAACTTTCAGTAATCTTTGTCTTCTGAACTA
Organism: Pinus albicaulis; assembly: GCA_034641835.2. Lineage (NCBI taxonomy): Eukaryota > Viridiplantae > Streptophyta > Pinopsida > Pinales > Pinaceae > Pinus > Pinus albicaulis. The sequence goes on from CM076572.1 coordinate 1,280,156,621, forward strand.
CAAAAATTTGTTCATATCATCTACTTGAAACTTGGATTTAGCCATGTCATAAAATTGGGAAAATTTCTCAATAGAGACAAATAAATCATCAAATTCATCAGGTTCACGCTCAAACCTAGCAATTTGAACCAAATTTGTGAAATTGAAAGCTACTTTATTTGGATCATACTATCGCCTTGGGATAGTTGCAAGCTTAAGATCTCTTATTTTAATGACTTCCTTCTCAGCATGTTTTAAATCATTCAAAGTATAATTTCCACAATGAAAGGGAAAGGTAGGCCACATCAATTTCTTGACATTGTTTAAACATCATGGCATCCCTCTTTCTGTCAACTGGTAAGAAATTTCTTGGGCTAACAGTTTTTCAGGGACATATAGAGGTAAGATATTGGGTTCCACAATGCTTCCAAAATTTTTTATATAAGTAAACCTTTCTTCTCCAAACCTATTTCTAATTAAGGATATATCATTCTTTGCTTTTTTAGAGAGCCAGGGAGGAAATTGGTTAAAAATGGTCTAATAGACAGGTAACAAAAAGCTGTGACAAATCTTGTATACATGATTTTTAAAATGGACCTTCCACAAGAGTTTATGGTAAATGTGGATCGGAACAAGTTCCTGTGCAGTCCATCTCCAACCTAGAATAGGAAATTCTGAATTGAAACATAGGGCATCTAAGATATAGGCACATAAATGAAAAGGAGTTGTATTTCCAGTGTCTTTATCCTTTCTATATTCCAGAATTCTATTAGCTATATTATCAGAAAGGATAACCAACCAATCCATAATTTCAGAATTTATAGCAGCATGAATAAGGGGTACCATCTGAATTGAAAACCTCACAGAATTTTCATTCCCAAAGAGTCTACACATCATTGCAGCAGCATAGAAATATGGGGGTGCAAGAGACTCCATGGAGTACATACCCGATGCTTCATTTTTATGTTTCTCCGGAGCTCGTCTCCAATCGTTAATAGGGTCTGATTGAACTTAATTTCTTGTGGAGAAATCTACTATGAAAGATTTGTTGTAGACCTTTTGAGGATTTGGGAGATGATACATTGCTTTGATATCTTCCGCTCTAAAAAACCCAAAACTTGTTCCCGCAACTAAGAGAAAGGTTCTGTTTGTGATGGTGATATTATCTATCACCCATCATACTACATCATAATAGGGGAACATATTTTCCCGAGCCGCAATTCTGTGAAGAAAATAATTTGCAAGTGCTTTGAGAGGATTCTTAGAATCAGAATCTGAGTCTTCTTCATCTGGTACTATTGCTTTTACCTCTGTTACAGTGGGTTTTTATGCTTCAATCATATTATACGCTTCTTCCCAGGAAAGATTCTCGAGACCCTGGCATGCCGTATCTGTAACTAGCTTGATTTTAGCTGGTTTTTCTTTTGGTACTGTGGCAGTAGGAATAATCTTTGCGGCAGCAATAGTTCTTGCTTTCCTAAATTTCTTAGACATTTTCCCATCTAGTATCATTTCACTGGCTTGGCGAACGAAAGGGTTGGATGTTCTATGGCTCTGCAAATGAGAAAAACTTTTCAGAATGAGAAGGAACGAAGTTAGAATAACAACTGTGTGAAAAGATTTTTATTAATGATCCCAATTGATTAACTCGTATTAAACTTAAATGCCCTCCATAAGAGTCACATTCAAGCATTCATATTAGAATCAATCACCATAATTTGTTTGATTTTATAATTAATGATTATTGTACAAATCGGAGATCAGCGATATTGATATGTTAACGTAAAACTTTCCTTTTTAATTTTCCGATTGCGATTAATAAATAATATATGCACAATGCAAATGACTATAAACAAAGACTAACTATCCATCACATCGGAGGTTTCGAAAGGGAATCAAATAACATCTGATATTTTCCTCTAATTTGCGATTGCGATGATGGTATATCGCATCGGATATTTCCAAAGGAATTAAGTTGTACATTGATTTTCGCCGATTTGCGATTGCAATGATGATGGGATCCATCTCATTGGAGGTTTCAAAGGGAAATTAAATGACATCTCATATTTTCTGCCGATTTGCAATTGCAATGGTGGTAGGGTCCATTGCATCAGGATTTTATAAATCAAGTAAATGTGATGTTTCTTCTCCAAAATGAGATTGCGATAAATTTCATCGCATCAGAGTTTTGCAATAGATTGAATGAAGGGTATCCTCTTCGAAAATCGATTGCAATAGGTTACATCGCATTGGAGTTTTTCAAAAAAAAAGTGAAACCTTTAAGACCCTACCGATTTGCGATTGCGATTTACTTTATCCCATCAGGCTTTTTAACATGAATACTTCTATGCTTTGTGCCGATGCAATATAAGACTTGATAGTTCATCGGATTGGAAAAATTCAATGTCACATTTGTTCACTTGTATTTGATATATGCGATAAGCGATATATGACTTTTAAACAATGAATCTTTTTATTTTTTTATATAAAATAATCATATTTCCTCAAAGTATTTTATTTCTATCTAAAAGGAAAGGGGACCTATTTCTAAAGTAAAATTTATTCTAAAATTTTGAAATGGGGAGGGTTATTTTACCGTACAACAATTGGCGATTCACTTGAAGAAACAGTTATCTCTGAAAAAAATAAAATGAACATTATACTTTTAGTAAGTAAAAATTTTTAAAGATAATGAAAACTATCTTAGAGAAATTTAAATAAAATATATCTCTGGAAAAGAATAAAAATCACTTACAATTTCTTTCTAATTTCTCAATAATAAAAAACATTTTTGGGTTTTCCTAAGCCTTGATTGGTTGATAATATTAAAGTAAGGGACCTTTCCAATTTTAGCTTTTGCAATATATTCTATTGTCATAGGTATTGCCTCTGCTGCTCGAAAATGTTTATAGTCTCGATAGGGTTACCTTTTAACCATCAACCATTCATTGTCCCATCCAACTAAGATTATGACTCTTTAAAAGATAAATTCATAAGACATATTATCTCATGTTTTTTATATTTTACTTTTTTAATTTAAAATCCATTGTTCTGGTTTGGTAGCCAGTTGATAACAATGCCACTCACTAGTTGTAATTAAACTAAACAAGCTGGCTCGTGATGAGACCCCTTGTCTTATAATTATAAGCCATTACCCTGTTTTGGTATGCAGTGTTGGTAATGTCAGTTTTATTACTTCTTATGATCATGTTAAGCAGGCTTGTGATGAGACCTATTATCTCTTAATTTTTTATATATAATTTATTAGAATTACATTCTAAAAAATCACAATCTCAATGGATGGGGTGAAATGATTTTTCTCCTTAAGAATCAATGGATGACAATTTTTAGAGTCTTAGATGCCAAATCTCTAAAAAGTCTTTAATTTTTATGGATAACCTTTCTCTGCTCAATAAAATTATAATGATTTAAATTTTTCTCAAGGTTTCAAAAGATTTTGCAAATGTTTATACAAATTTCCAAAGTTTAATATTTTATTTTAAGTATCCAAAACTGTAATCATTTCTATAAAAATTCTTATTTACATAAAATAAGTATTTATAATATTTTCTTGAAGATATTTTCAAATAATAAAAATTCAATTAAAGACTATTAACAACCTTATTTACAAAATAAAAAAAAATTGCAGAAAGGAATATATACAGGTAAGAAGGGGTTACCTCCTTAAGAAACGAATTTCTTTAAAATAATCCCATTTACAGGAAGATATTCTCTCTTCCCTATTAAATCTTCCAGTATGAATGTATATGAGCCTATCTTTTCAGCAATCTGAAATGGTCCAAGCCACATATTTTGAAATTTGGAATGCTTATCTTTATCTTCGTGTGCTTTATCCCATTTCAGAACAAGATCACCAATTTGCAAAGTTTTGGATCTGGTGGAACTTGAATCAAAAGAATATTTTACAAGCTGTTGGTGTTTAGCATGAATGCTTTTTTCTTTCTCTCTATCTTCTTCTAACTTAAGAATTTGATCAAATCTCAACTGAATAGATGATGAAAGATTCTCTTCAATAATTTGAACTAGGGCTAATAATGGAAGAACTAGATTTGATGGTATCACAACTTCTTTTCCATAAACTATATTAAAAGGTGAAGTACATATTGAAGCTTTTTGAGTAATACGATCAACCCATAGTGAAAAAATTAAAGACTTATGCCAATTCTTTTGATTCTGATTAATGGTATTTTTTATGATTTTGATGAGATTTTTATTAGTAGATTCAGCTAAACCTTTACCTTGTGGATAATAATTTGCTGAATATTTCATTTTGAAACCTCTTTTGATTGCAAATTCCATTATACTATTTCCAGAAAAATAAGATGCATTGTAAAAAACAAGAGCGTTAGGTACACTAAACTTGGTAATGATGAATGGATCAATGAAATCAATGATTGCATCATAATTGGCTACCTTTAAAGGAATTTCTTCTACCCACTTTGTGAAATAATCCATTTTTGTAAGGATGTATCTGTGTTTTTTGGAAGAGTGTGGTACTATTTCTGCAATAATATCAAGCCCCCATTGCTCAAATGGTTGCTCAATGTTTACTGGTTGTAGAGGAGAAGCTGGCTTCCTTTGTCTTCTACTAGTAGTTTGACAAATCTCACACTTCCTTACATAGTCATGTGTATCTTTAAAAAGGGTAGGCCAATAGTATCCAACATGGATGATTTTGTGAGCTGTGGTATCCCCTCCAAAATGTCCACTTGTTGGTCCATCATGTAATTCCTACAATAATTTTTTTTCTTTAGTCTTTTCAAGGCATCTTAATAGAATTGAATCATAATTTCTTCTGATAACACATCATCAATGATTTCATAATGTTTAGCCTTTAATCTTAAAGCACACTTGTTTTTATAGCTAATATTAGAAGAAGCATACCCATTTTTCAAGTAAAATATCAGATCAGCATATTGAGATTCAGAATCTATAACACTTATCTAATTTACTTGAACAACAATATCTTGATCTTGATTTTATGGTATATTGGAAGCTCCCGCTAACAATCTGCAAAAACCTTGTCCTCTAATAATCTTGGTTGGCTTAATATCAATATCATACTCTTGTAAAGATATTACCCAATTATCTCTCTTTTCTCCTACTTCCTTTTGAATTAACAATTGTCTCACTGCAAAGAATGGGACAATAATTTTTGTATGTGTCTTTAAGAGAAAAGGTCTAAAATGTTTGATTGATTTAAACACAATGAAGGCTTGTTTTTCTACATCAGGATAATTAAGCTCATCTCCTTGTAGATTTGAGCTAAAGAAATAGATTGGTGCTTCTATTTGTTGATCATTGAGCTATGTTAAAACAACAACATCGGATGTTTCAGTAGCCAAAGTATACAGAATAAAATGTTTAGAAAAATCAGGAGTATTCAATGCAGGTGCATTAATGATTTCCTTTTTGATTGCATCAAAGGATTATTTTTCTTTATGTAACCATTTGAAAACTGAATTTTTCTTAATCATATTCTGCAAAGCTAAAACTATTTGAGAGAAATCGGGAATGAATATATTGACAAAATTGATCTGCCCTAGAAATGATTGCATGGATTTTTTATTATATGGTAAAGAAATATCAGAAATTTCTTTTACTCTGTCAGGGTCAATATATATACCATCTTTTGACACAACAAATCCTAAGAGTTTTCCCTCATTGAGAGAAAATAAGGATTTCTTTGGATTTAAAGAAATACCATATCTTCTACATCTTTCAAATATCTGTTTCAGATCATGCAGATGATTGGCTCTTTTCTTTGAAAATACTGTTATGTCATCAAGATAGATAACAACTGACCTATTAATTAGACCCTTAAATGCTATATCCATGGCTCTCTGGAAAGTAGCTCTTGCATTTATTAAACCAAAAGGCATCTTTTGGTAAGCATAAGTTCCCCATTTGGTTCTGAAAGTAGTTTTCAGCCTATTATCTGGATGTACCAATATTTGGTTATAGCCTGAAAAACCATCAAGAAAAAACATGAGTTCAGAACCAGCTACCTTTTGAAGTATTTGTTCCATCGTTGGAAATGGGAAGTTGTCCTTTTGACATGCCTTGTTTAAATTTCTAAAATCAATGAAAATTCTAATATCTCCATTCTTCTTCCTGACAGGTACCATGCTAGAGACCCAATTAGAATGTCTTGCAGGAAAAATGATTTTCACCTTCAAAAATTTGTTCAATTCTGACTTGATTTGTACTTCCATATTGGGATGAATTTGTCTTAACTTATGTTGTACTGGACTTACATCGGAAAGCATTGGAATAGTATGTTGGATAACATAAGTATCATAAGTTTTCAAATCCTCATAATTCCAAGCAAATACATTTTTGTACTTATTCAGAAGTTTGATGAAAGTTGACCTTTCCTCTGATGTTAACTCGAGTCCTAAATTAACAATCTGTGGTTTAGACTCAGTACCAAGATTTACTAATTCAAACTTCAAAGTAGAACTTTGAATTTTAGCATTAGTAACTTTCTTGAATTTGTCTTTTATATCATATAGATCCTCAAGTTTAACTACAAATTTGGGAATAGGATTTTCATTACTTTTTGAGGTATTTTGAAGATCATGATCATTTTCATCAATTATTTTTTCATCATAATATTTCTCTGAAGTCAATAAATTCAATATATCTTCATCATGATAGAATACTCTCCAATTTGTGATATTATTAGGAACAGATGGTCGAAAGATTAATTCGACTGGAAACCTATCTGGACTGTAATATTTAGCAGGGAGGAGTTTGGAAGCAAAATTAGCTAACAAATTAGCTGATATATTTTGATTTCTAGGAATGGAAGAGATATTAAATGCTAAAAATTAAGTGGTAAGGTTTGCACAAGGGTTTGATAATGTTTGAGATGTCCTGAAAGACAATGGATAGTATTCCTTACTTGTCTGATAACAATTTCGGAATCACCATACACTTTCAGGTACTTAACATTCAACCCTATTGCTTTATAAAGCCCTTGGATCAAGGCTTCATACTTTGCAGTGTTATTTGTACACTCAAATTCTAACCTACATGAAAGCATAGTTTTCTCTCCTTCTAGGTCAATTAAAATGAATCCTGCTCCTGCTCCATCACTAGATTTTGATCCATCGAAATACAAAGACCAAAATAAAGATTTATTTACAGGTTTATCTACAGATTGATCAGAAACATTAAAAATTCTTGAAAAATCAGTTTGTGAAAATTTTCAATTTGCGAAATAAAAGTATTTACAGAAAAAGGTGATTGCGGTGTTGTGAAATTTCCAAGAAATGATTCAACAGAATAACCTCCAATAATGTTGTTATTAAAAGCTACAAGTTCATTTGGTTGTTCAAATTCAGTTACAGTATGCATCATGTGTTTTTCTCTCTCAACTTTGATTTGATTAGGTTTCCCTTTGTAAGGAAGCCACATGTGAGAATAATCAGTGGCAATGTAACCATTAAGTTTTGCAGACCAATCCCTACTCAATATTAATCCATAGAACTCAGGAATATCTGCAATCAGTATATCAATTCTCTGGAATATCCTGGGATCAGAGGCTAACCTAATGGTAACTGAATTAATTTCTCCCATAACTTTCACTTTAGTCCGATCTAATTGAACAATATGAACCGCATATTTCTGTGGTTCAATATTTAATTTTGCACAAACTGAAGTGGGCATTATATTAGATGATGCTCTTGAATCTATCAAACAATTATGCAATTTTTTTTATATATTTCATAGGTTAAAATAAAAGGAGGTGTCTGAGAATTTGATCTTTCTCTAATAAGAACAGTGTCAGTACCATCTACTTTATCTAGTGGCTTACCTGACCCTTTGGCTTCTTTGGCAACAACACTGCTAGGTAGAGGAGCCATAGGTGTTGCATCTAATTCTTTCAATAACATCTTCTATTGATATTTAAGTCTGTTGAGTTCATGTAGAGAGATATTCGCTTTGGTTTTAGTCATGTCTTCAACAATGTTATAATCCATAGGATCTAATACCACCAAAGTTTTTGATGTTGTTGTAGGAGGATTAGAAGATGATGGTTGATTTTGAATCGGTAAAGAGGAATTTTTCTTTACAAGGGATTTGTCTTTAATACTCGAAGTTGAATTTTTCTTCTTTGGGACTATTTGGACAGGCTCTATTGTAGATTTACTTCTTGTACTTACTGGCATGGCTTCTTGTTCCTTTTCACTGTCTGAATTAGGAAGAATGAAATCCCACATCCCATGTAATTCAGCTATTTCTTCTTCCTCATCTTCTTCCGATAATGGAGGTGTATCATCTTCCTCATCTTCTTCTAGATCTGACTCTGCGTTAGAGATTGAATTAGGTGGTTTTGATTCAGTATTTTGATTTCTTTTGAAATTTCTGAATGGTATTTTGGTAGAGGTCTCTGCCACTTTCTTTTTAATCTCAACCATCTCATTAGACATAGTTTTGAGAAATTTCTACAATCCTTCCATATCATAAGGATCCCTGGGTGTCTTCTTCTTGGAATCATCTTTAAAGCTGACCTTTTTGGATTTTTTGTTTTCAATAGCATTCTTCTTATCCAAAGAAATAATATGTCTTTCAATTGCAATTGCTTCTTTCATGTTTTCAGCCATAGTAGGTTTAGCAGCTCTATCTACAAAAATTGCTATGTTTGAGGGCAAAGATGTTATATACAATTCACTTATGACTTTCTCACTAGGTTTTGAGGTTGTAGGAATTTTATTCAAAATTTTGTTGAATCGGGAATTAAAATCTTTAATGGGTTCTTTGGGTTCTGCTCTCAAATTGGAGAGATCATTGATTAAAGTTGCTATTGATTTGTCATCTCCAAATTTGGTTAATAAATGTTCCTGGAAAATGTCCCAACTTGTAATTGATCCTAAAGGTAATGAGAAATACCAGGATCCTCCTACCCCTTGCAAAGTATAGGGGAATAACCTGACTACAACATCCTCATGTTCAACTCTGTTCAAATTTATAGCAAGCATAAAGTTATTGATGTGTTCTTTAGCTCGTATGTTAAGTTCAAGACTAAATTTTGGCAACCATTTTTCAGGATGATCTGGTAAATCATGTAAAGGTGCAGGAATTGCAACGACTCCTAGACTAGCCCGTGGTATCTATGCCATTTTTGTGATAACGGTTGAAGGACTAGAAGATACAACTGGTGTTTGAGTGGAGGTTGTTGGAATAACTATGCTCTTCTGGGTTTGAGTCTGGGAAGTAGATGAGTGAGTTTGCGATGAAGAAATGATATCACTACCTGATTCCGAGGATTTTTTTTTTGTCTTAACTCAGCTCCGTAAAGGAAATTCCTTTGGAGGAATACCAAGTTTTTCACTTTGTGACCTAGTGAGAGGTCTGGAAGAAACAAATTGTGAAGTAACACTACCTTCGGATAATTCAGACTCTTCTAATGATAATGAGAACCCTTGGAGTTTATGAAGAAAAGCTTGTATTTCAGGGAACTAAGGAGGTTGATTGTCTGACAGATCTAAAGTTTTGGTAGTGAGTGTATTGATGTTCTTCTCAATTTCTTCCCTAGTAATTTGAGACGTGGAAAAAATTGAGGAAGGTGATGAGGGTGAATTTCTCTTAGAATGGCCTGTGGATTTGGATTTACTTTCCATTCATAGCTCAAGCCCTCCTTCTAGCACCAAAAATGTTGAAGCCTCGAAAATCGTTGCTTCAATAATTGGGGGAAAACCACCCGGTCCAGACCTTAGGACAGCTCCTTTTCTGTTCGGTGTGGTGGCTCCGACTGGATTTATAGGACCAATTTCCTAATAATAAATGGATTGATGATAGAGTATTTTTGTAGGTGAATAGTGAAACTAACTAACTGAAATAATCTATCTAACTTTAAATTATAACTTGCAAATAATTCTAAAACTAACCTGGGCATTAAGTATGAATACGACTTAAAGATGGTTTCAGTTAAACAAATAACCATTAAAATGTATTATTATTCAATAGAAAGATGTAGTATCATATAATGATAACTCTATTTAAGAAATTAAATAGAGTTAGAATAACACATCGCATTCATAATTCTATATATCATTTGCATATACTATAATAGATGAATATTTCTATATCTTCAGAAATGATATGATAAAGAAATATTTGATAAAACAAGCATATATAAATGATAGTAAATTTCAAAGAGAATAATTCATAACATAAAGAAAATAACAGTAAATCAATAGAAATACCAGATTCATTGAGATATTTTCTTGATGCAACTCAATATCCAGATCCTGTGCTTTAACTAAAAACAACCTCCAAGGTACAGAAATGCAATTCTTAAAGATAATTCACCATAAATCACAAGATGTGATCCTTTATAAAAATAAAATAGTCAATGGAGTACAGAAATGTATCATCCAAGAAAAAATTATTACAAATTCAGGACCCCTTTCTAAATGCATGAAAGGGGTTTAAATAGGAAATTAACAAAACATATTATCTATAACTTCTGCTAGAAACTATCATCAGAGATCTCGAAAAATACTTGCGATATCAAAATAAAACATATTCATTGATTTTCTCCTGTATTCAATGTGTTGAGATGGTAGATTTTGAGCATATCCTTGACCTCAGTTGGATGACTCAGCCTCGAATGCAACTGATCAGTGTACGTGGCATCAGATAACTCTGGAATGATGCAATTGATGGCATTTGAAAGGAGTTTGATTGCCATCTGTTGACTGTGTGGTTTAATTAAATATGTCCACATGAAATCCCATGTAATTTCTTGAATTTTGCTGATTTTCTAATTCTTGTTGATTAATTCCTGCTTCCACCTGTTATCAGTTTCTTTCACCTTTGGTAATTTACCTAGAATACAATCTGAAATTAAATTAGTAGCATATAAGCTATCATTAACTAATTGTGTCAGATTGTTCATCGTAGCTCTGGCCCTTGATGTAGCTCGTTCTTCTTTAATCAATTGTTTCTCCCATTCAACAAACAAAATTTCTTTATGTCTTTCTTTGATCCTGGGAATATTTGCATTCTTTCCTTCTTCTGAGTCTTTCCATGAAATAAACTCTGATATCTTATCATCTGCTTTCTCAAATTCAAGTCTGAGGCTGACTGATTCATCAATAAGGGAAGATTTTATTTCACATGAAGGCTTTGCTTGTGCAATATTTTGATATAGATCATCTAACTGATGATACAATAGCTTATTTGTTTCCAGAGCTTCAGTTTTAAGTTGGTTAATTTTAGGATAATCCTTCAATTTACCCAATCTTTCTTGAAATATTTTTTCTTGCTTTTCTTTGGCAGTTTTCTCATTTTGCAGCAAGGTTTGTAACTTAGACACCTCTTGGGACAACTGTTGTTGCTTATTCAAAGCTTTTTGATCAAGCTTTTTCTTTTACACACTTAGTTGTTCTTCCAGCTGTTTGGCTCTGAGTTTTTCTTCTGATAACTGCTGCTCCAACTGCATTATCTTTTATTGATCACTAGTTGTCTTTTCTTCTAGCATTGCTATCTGTGAGTCATTTTGTTTGATCATTTGATTGAATTCAGAAGCTTTATCTATAGTGGCTGCACTGTAGGCAGCTGCAGATTGTGATAATTTGGTAAGATCTTCTAAAGGATCTACCTCAGAATTCTTCTAGACAATATTCATGAATTCAACCTGTGGGGATGACAGTGATTCTTGATCTATCCTCCTTCTTTTCCTTTGTTTCCTGACAACATCCCTATGTTTAGGACTATAAAATATATCTAGAGGAGGGATTTATTCAACTTTAAACACAATTTCTTTTGATGGATGTTCAGGGATAGTATCCATATCCTGATTATTCAAAATATCAACTTGAGGATTATTTTTTCCTCCAATTTGTTGTTCAAATTGCTTATATTGTCTTAGCAATTGGGGAGTAACAATAATTTCAGCAAAATTTACCACTCTTTCCATTGTTGTTTCTCTTTCAAGTTGATCATTGGGTTTATCATTTGTATTTCTTTCTTCAGACTACGTATCTGTCTTAGTACCTATATTTTCTATTTCTATCTGAACATCAAGTTTGTCAGCTACATTTTCCTTCTTAGTATGCATATCATCTTTTCTGGTAGACACTTCTTTTTCTTTCTTGCTAGTTGTGTCTTCCTTTTTCTTTTAATCTATTTCTATAATTTCAGCTCCTTGCAAAGGAATCCTTACCTGGTCAAGCGGAGCTTTCAGCAATCTCTGACTTCTAAACTGCAAAAATTTGTTCATATCCTCTACTTGAAACTTGGATTTAGAAAAGTCATAAACTTGGGAAATTTCTCAATAGAGACAAATAAATTATCAATTTCATCGGGTTCATGCTAAAACCTAGCAATTTGAACCAAAGTTGTGAAATTGAAAGCTACTTTATTTGGATCATACTGTCTCCCTGGGACAGTTGCAAGCTTAAGATCTCTTATTTTAATGAATTCCTTCTCAGCATGTTTGAAATCATTCAGAGTATAATTTCCACAATGAAAGGGAAAGGTAGGCCACATCAATTTCTTAGCATTCTTTAAACATTTTGACATCCCTCTTTCCGTCAACTAGTAAGAAATTTCTTGGGCTAACAGTTTGTCAAGGACATATAGAGGTAAGATATGGGGTTCCACAATGCTTCCAAAAAATCTGATATAAGTAAACCTTTCTTCTCCAAACCAATTGCCAATTAGGGATATATCATTCTTTTCTTTTTTAGAGAGTCGGGGAGGAAATTGGTTAAAAATTGTCTGACAGACAGGTAAAAAAAATCCATGACAAATCCTATATACATGATTTTTTAAATGGACCTTCCGTAAGAGTTTATGGTAAATGTGGATCAGAACAGGTTCTTGTGGGGTCCATCTCCAACCTAGAATAGGAAATTCTGAATTGAAACACAGGGCATCTAAGATATAGGCATAGAAATGAAAAGGAGTTGTATTTCTAGTGTCTTTATCCTTTCTATATTCCAGAATTCTATTAGCTATCTTGTCAGAAAGGATAACTGACCAATCCATATTTTCAGAATTTATAGCAGCATGAATAAGGGGTACCATCTAAATTGAAAACCTCACAAAATTGTCATTCCCAAAGAGTCTACACATCATTGCAGTAGCATAGAAATATGGGGGTGCAAGAGACTCCACATAGTACATACCTGATGCTTCATTTTTATGTTTCTCCAGAGCTCGTCTCTAATCGTTAATAGGGTCTGATTGAACTTCATTTCTTGTGGCGAAATCTGCTATGAAAGATTTTTTGTAGACCTTTTGAGGATTTGGGAGATGATACATCGCTTTGATATCTTCCACTCTAAAAGACCCAAAACTTGTTCCCGCAGCTGAGAAAAAGGTTCTGTTTGTGATGGTGATATTGTCTATCACCCATCGTACTACATCATAATAGGGGAACATATTCGCCCGAGCCGCAATTCTGTGAAGAAAATAATTTTCAAGTGCTTTGAGAGGAGTCTCATAATCAAAATCTGAGTCTTCTTCATCTGGTACTGTCGCTTTTACCTCTGTTACAGTGGGTTTTTTTGCTTCAATAAAATTATACACTTCTTCCTAGGAAGCTTCTCGAGACCCTGTCATGTTGTATCTATAACCATCTTGATTTTAGCTGGTTATTCTTTTGGTACTGTGGCAGTAGGAATAATCTTTGTGGCAGCAACAGTTCTTGCTTTCTTAATTTTTTTTAGACATTTTCCCATCTGGTATCATTTCACTGGCTCGGTGAATGAGAGGGTTGGATGATCTATGGCTCTGGAAATGAGAAAAACTTTTCAGAACGGGAAGGAACGAAGTTAGAAGAACAACTATGTGAAAAGATTTTTATTAATGATCCCAATTGATTAACTCATATTAAACTTAAATTCCCTCCATAAGAGTCACATTCATGCATTCATATTAGAATCGATCACCATAATTAGTTTGATTTTATAATTAATGATTATCGTACAAATCGGAGATCGGCGATATCGATATGTTAACGTAAAAATTTTCTTTTGAATTTTCCGATTGCGATTAATAAATTATATATGCGCAATGCAAATGGCGATAAACAAAGACTAGATGTCCATGGCATCGAAGGTTTCAAAAGGGAATCAAATAAAATCTGATATTGTCCTTCGATTTGCGATGGCGATGATGGTATATCGCATCAGATATTTCCAAAGGAATTAAGTTGTACATTTATTTTCGCCGATTTGCGATTACGATGGTGATGGGATCCATTGCATCAGAGGTTTCGAAGGGAAATTAAATGACATCTCATATTTTCCGCCGATTTTTTATTGCGATGATGGTAGGGTCCATCGCATCAGGATTTTATAAATCAAGTAAATGTGATGTTGCTTCTCCAAAATGCGATTGTGATAAATTGCATCGCATCGGAGTTTTGCAATAGACCGAATGAAGGGTATCCTCTTCAAAAAGAGATTGCGATAGGTTACATCGCATCGGTGTTTTGAAAAACAAAAGTGAAACCTTTAAGACCCTACTGATTTGCGATTGCGATTTACTTTATTGCATCGAGCTTTTTAACATGAATATTTCTATGCTCTGTGCCAATGTGATATAAGACTTGATAGTTTATCGGATCGGAAAAATTCAATGTCACATTTGTTCACTTGTATTTGATATATGCGATAAGTGATATATGAATTTTAAACAATGAATCTTTTTATTGTTTTATATAAAATAATTGGATTTCCTCAAAGTCTTTTATTTCTATCTAATAGGGAAGGGGACCTATTTCTAAAGTAAAATTTATTCTAAAATTTTGATATGGGGAGGGTTGTTGTATCGTACAACAGAACCTTTTCATCAACTCAATATATTTATGCTTCATATCAACTAAAAGAAACTTTGAAAGTTTAATCATTTTTGGCATAGCTACTATACCAAGGTTACAACTCTCTACCTCTTCATCATCAGCTTGTATCCTAAGAGATTTGAACACATCATTCTGATCAAAAAGCTTCTCAAGGGGTATGAGGCCTTTGGGTATAGAGTTATTCTTCAGCTGTAACACTTGATAATTTCCCTTAGATTTAGCAAGCATGTTTTGCTAATCTACTTGTATATTTTCAAACTCATCGTTCAGCTCAATAAAGTGCTTAACTTGTTGGTCATCCTCAAAGAATTTCCAATCGATAATGTTATCAGGGATAGCTGGTCTATGGAGAACCTCAACCTCATATTTTTCAATGGAATGTATGGGAATGATGAAAAGACTTGCAGAGACATCTAGGGAGTTAGCAATGGAGTTTTGGTCTCTAGTCTTGAGAATGAATGAATGTTCTTGGAAATTTTCCAAAATGTCTATGACTAAGTTTCTGTATGCCCTCATTATTGCATCCTTTGTTTGATACACACCTTCAACTTGTTTAATGAATAATTCAGAATCTCCACATTCATTAATATTTTGAGCACCCATTTTTTTCAAAAATTCTAAGCCCAAATTCAAGGATTCATACTCAGTCATGTTATTTGTGCAATCAAAATTCAATTTGTAGGAAAAGAACTTACTTTCATCATTTGGACTTGTGATCCAAATCCCTGCTCCTGCCCCTCTTTTCCTACTAATCCATCAAAATGCAATAACCACCAACCTTCCACCTTCTCACACTAACTTGTTGATCTTTTGCTTGCTGATTTTCCGTCTTCTTCTCATATTTTTCTTAATCAGTCAACTCATTGAAAATAATGGTAGATCCAAGTTTAGTATCAAGAGCATAAATTGGAAAGTTTTGAGGTTTAGCTTTACTACTCATCATGTAAGCCATTCTTGTCTCTCTATAAAACCTCCTTTGCTCAGCAAAAATAGGAATGGTGGCATAAGTAAGGTCCATCTGCATTGTACCTTTGATTTTTTCTACCCATGACCTTGATAATAGCATGCCAAACTTTGGTGGAATGCCTGCTACCAGAATGTCCATGACCACTGTCTTGGAGGGGACTTGTGTAAGACCAACAACAAAATCTTTAATTAAACCAATGCACTGAACTCTTTTTGAATCAAAAGAAAACAAGTCTTTATATGGTCCAGTAATTTCTAACCCCATCCTCTCCATGATTAATTTGGGCATAAGATTATGAGAAGCCCCTGAATATAACATGGAATTATGCAATTTCATATCATGAATGCTAAGACTAACATAAAAAGGAGGCACCTCCTCATTTTTCTCATCTTCTAATCTTGGACCCAAGTATATGGTTGGATGAGCCTCTTTAATATTTAAGATATCAGTAGATCCTGGTTGTGAATTCAGAATTTTCACAATCTTTCTTCTATATTCATTTACCTTAAGAATCTCTCCAAAAGGTACTGGTATTTTGACCTTAGAAATTTCACTCTCCAAATTGAAAACAGAAACATATTTTTAGCTTCTTTGATAGGAGGGGGAGGTGGTGTATCTTTCTTACCTTTAGCAGCCTTGGGAATGTGTTTCTTACCTTCAGTAGCCTTGGGGGTATCTTTTTTGGGCTGTGTTTTGTTTGCAATGATTGGCACATTCCTGTTTCTGAGATTGTATTGTTTCTGCATCTCAAAAATTGCATGTTGATACCCTTTAAAGTAATCAGATGGTTCCTCTCCATGACCACTTTGGTCTGATTCATCATGTTCCTCCTTAGTTAAGAAAATTCCAGACATTTATTCATCTAAACAATGAATGGAATCTTTAGGAATTTCAGGTTTTTTGGCTTTAGGAGTCTTGACCCAGGTTCGCATGTCAAGTTTTGCCAACAAAACCCTATACTACTGGCCCTTTTGGAAGTGACCTGCTTGTGCAGGTCAAAGTCTAACTTGGAGCAATATGGGAGGGTGCTGGAACCAGGTTTCCGCACCCAAAAAGAGAGCAGGTAAGCAAAGCCACACACAGTGCACAAATTTATGGAACAGGGCTAGTTCGTAGGCTTAAATAGATAACCGGTGCACACAGTATTACAGATCTAGATCTTAGGTCTGCATCAACATGCGTTCAACCAACAAAGATATAAATTACAGTACGCGTAGTAGACCAGATGGCATATATTATAAATAAACACAGTAGATAACACAAATCATTCATACCTAATCACATATTTCACATAAATCACGATTCATATAACAGATATATCGAGAACCAAGTACCAACAATACTTATTATATATTATCACCATATTCTTACATAACCCTAATCCCACCTGCGCACATAGCCAGCAGGGTCTGCACACAGCAGGGAAAAGGATCTTCATGCACACAGCCAACAGGGGTCTGACCCAAATACCCAAAACCAAGAACTAACAATCTGCACTTAGCATTCACTTCTATTCATCTTATGTTAAGTCCCTATATTAATAGTGTAGCCCCTTATTATGTTAGTGTAGCCCCCCTTATTGTTATTATTGTACCCCTGTAACCCCCATATTGTTATTATTGTGCCCTTAAATTATTATTGTTAGGTCGGCTAGGATTACATTGTGGCCCACTAGGATTACATCATGGCCCCATGGACTCCTATATATAGAAAGGAGGTTTTGTAAATTGTATCATCCAAGAATTGTTCATTTATGTAATGTATTGGAGGTTTCCCCCCCGAAGTGGCTTATTTCTAAGGCGTTGATATCTCTTTTCTTCTATTTTTGGAGCTGGTTACACAACATTTGGTATCAGAGCTTTGGATTCTAGGGTTTCGCTGCTCCAAACAGGTCATCGTGGCATTTTTGCTATAAAGTTTTTTCTACGAAGTTTCAGAAGCTGAAATTTTTAGGGTGCGAAGCTGAAATCCTGAGGAAGATCTTCTAAAAATTTCAGAGCTTGGTTCGCAATATTTGCGGAGATATCATCTGTGGAAGTTAGGCTGTTTTTCAAGCTCCTAAACAGGTCATCGTGGCATTTTCGCTATAAACAATTTTCTACAAAGGTTCAGAATCTTAAATTCATATGGTGCGAAGCTGAAATCCTGAGGAAAGTTGTCAAAAAATTTCAGAGCTTGGTTCGCAATATTTTTGGAGATATGATCTGTGGAAGGTAGTGCTTTTTCAGGCTCCTGAATTTCATCTCAAAGAAGTGATCGTGGGAAAAGTTCAATAACTCTCTCTCTGGAGATTGGATTGGAGTACCGTCAAAAGTGGTTGCCAGTACACAGCCTGTAGTGTCTTGGATATCAATTTCAGAGACAAAGAACAAAACAGCTGACACGTGGCAAGTCGTACAAGTTCGCCGACTCTAACCACCAAAAATTAGGTCATTGTGGGAGATTGGACACAAATTTATCTTGAGAATCCAAATTAGGTCTACCTGTGGAATTTGAAAGAAGCTTCGTAGGGATACTACAGGATAAATTTGAGATATCAAAGATTTTCACTATACAGATAATTCACCCCCAATATCGAGCTCCTCAAAAGCAAGTAAAAGGTGTGTATTTTTTTTCCAAATTGCATAAGTTTGGTTTGAAGAATCAAGTTGAATTGATTCCAAGGGAATATTGTAGAATTTTTGTCGTAATGGGGCACCTGGGTCCTCCAAAAAAATAATTCCATACCCATTAAGCCCTCAAAAATCTATACTATGACGCATGAAGAGGAAGAATTGCAGTATGAGATATCAAAATTACGGTACCAAGTGCAACAAATTTCGATCTTACGAAGAGCAAACGAAGATGACATAGATGGTTTAAAAGCATAAATGAAGGCTAATTTGGATGGTTTGAAGGATCAAATAATAGCTAATATGGATGATAAATTAGTGGAAGATCACAGCGAGCATCAACAACAAGTTCTCGAACTCTCAAAGGATAACCCAACTTTGGTGCAGAATCTAATGAAACAACAGGAAGATCAACATCATATCGAAAGAAGTTATGAAGTAGTCATAGAAACAAGAAATCAACAAGTACAATCAATTTCATAGTATCTCAGCAAGTGGAAGAACTTTCCTGTAGAATATTTCACATGGGAGGATGAGAATTTTATACAAAAGCATCAAGAAATAATCAAGCGTTGAGGACAACACTTGTTGAAGGAGAGGGGCATGTTATGTCCCTATATTAATAGTGTAGCCCCTTAGTATGTTAGTGTAGCCCCCCTTATTGTTATTATTGTACCCTTGTAACCCCCATTTTGTTATTATTGTGCCCTTAAATTATTATTCTTAGGTCGGCTAGGATTACATTGTGGCCTACTAGGATTACATTATGGCTCCCATGGACTCCCATATATATAGAAGGAGGTTTTGTTCATTTGTATCATCCAAGAATTGTTCATTCATGTAATGTATTGGAGGTTACCCCCTCGAAGTGGCTCATTTCTAAGGCGTGAATATCTCTTTTCTTCTCTCTTTGGAGCTGGTTACACAACATCTTATACCTATCGACTCAAAAATACTAACTTACCATGATCCGCAAACCGTGGTTTGCAGACTCCTAGTTTTACCTATCTACCCGCTTACAACGTATTGGGGCTTGTATCCGTCCTATTACCCCTACACTAGACTAAATATAATCAAAATAATACAAAATTGGACTAGCTTTCATCACTGTGGGAGACCCTGCCCCAATAATCCCCCAACACAATCTTGTGACTTTTCCCGAGTCACTGTAGTTGTGGAGCCTCCACCTGCACACGTAATGCGTCAATAGCTTCAACCAGTGGGCCCAAGACTTCCAAGCTTCGTGCCACAACATTCTGCGCAATATCTACTAACTTTTGCGATATTGGACCTTCTGTGGCAGTGGTGACACTCTCCAGTGTCTGATTGAGTCGTTTAACTGTAGCATCTGCGTCCTGAGAAAGTTAAAGGGCCTTGGTAGACCAGGGCTTCAATCTCATCCCGATGGCATCCTTCTTGTGCCGAAGTTCCTCAATCTCATATTGGAGGACCTCGCTGGTCTTTAGACAGGTGATGCGATGTGTGGGGATCAGAGTGGTGATGGTAGCCAAGATATGTTCACATTATTCTTCCTTTTGATGGAGCTCCTGATTAACTTGCCGTAGGCTCAGATCATGTTGAACCTTCATCCAGAGCTGCAAGGTTGTCTCCAATAATTGCGTACTTTGAGAAATTTGTCCTGTAATGGTGTTTGTGGCAGCCGAGACTAACACAGCTCGTTGATCCCTCACCTCCGAAGGCGTCTTAGGTTGCAACTTGGCCTAAATATTGCGGATTTGTTGCTCCATCTGTCTCTTGAAGGCTTGAAACTCTGTTAAGGAAGCCTTCAATGCGGTCACTAGTGCTTCGATTTTAGCTCGCAGGGTGGTATTGGGTCATACATTGGCTGCTATGTCTGTATACACCTGGTGTATCATTGTGTCTAGTTCGGCTTGTTGGGAGACTGCGATAAGCACGTCAGCATTTTGTTGGGCTATCATCTGCTTGGCCGTACATAGTTGTTGATGTACTAGTTGGTCTCGATGGTAAATTTCATGGAAAACTTCCGTGTGGATATCCCTTACTGCAACGTGCAGCAGTTGGGCGAGATTTAGCTGTATGCCTGACTCTATTGGGAGATGCATCACTGGATTCAACAAATTCATGATAAGAGCAGCACTGGGGAGTGCTTAGAGACGCCTTTCCTCTGTAACTAGTGCTGGTTTTCTTGGAGGTGCAAGGTTTCTTCGTTGGATGATGATTTTATGCAAAGTATCAGTTTTTAATTGTAGAGGTCGCAACTTTGCTTGAATGGTGTTGACTACATGTTTTTGTTGCTCTACTAAAGCTACCCATTTCTCTTCTGTGGCCAATGTAACGACATATGCTATCTGCACAAGATCTTTGTCAGTCAAGGTGACTGTTTCATCTCTCTTTGATCATTGGGGCCATTGCTTCTTCTGAGTTCCTTGTATCGGCTCTCCTATCCGCTTGGTACCCCCGACATTGGTATCCTGTAGCGCGGGCTGGTTGGGAGCTGTAGTATCCTTGTTGGGAGGCTGCGTGGAAGGAATGGTTGGTGGGACTGCTATGCTAGCCTTCATTCCCACCTGTCTGCTTGGATCCATAGTATTCTTCGCAGGGGTTTTGAAGCCGATCTTCCAGGCAGGTGGCCATCGCACAATCACCTCATCAATCTCCCGCTATGTTACCATATAAGGAAGAGTTGTCCAGGTTTTATGCTTAAGACTACAGATTTGAATATGGTGCATGGTGACCTAGAACTTGGCGATACCCTTGTATCTATCATATATTATAGGAGATAGTCATGGGCGCTAATTGATGGTTGCTGCCACATTACCCTAGAAAAGAACCCAGAAGACTTGGTTATCCTCCAATCATTGTGCATCTTTGGAATCCCATAAGTGAGCATACCGGGCCCCTTCACACATGCCCAGATTGAGCGTGGGGATGAATGATTCCTTAGGTGCTTCCCATGCGATGAGGGTGATAAGAAACAACAACTAGGAGTAGAAAAATGTGTTTCCGTGTTCTTGTGATTCCCAGACATTGGAAAAAAATTCATCCCGCAAGTGTTGAGCCCAATTGAGGTGGCCCCCTTTGGCACACTAACTTGCCACCCATATGACATATCTAGGGACCGTTGCAACCTGAAATTTTCACATTAATTTTCAGGCCCATATCCAGGTACCCATTTGTAGGGTTGGATCACTGATGGAATGAATGATAAAACCCCTCTTATTTTCCTTTACATGGTATGCCTCCCATACTTGGGTCACAATTTCCCCCTCATATTTCTTACCCACTTTCTCCATGGGGTGTGGTCCTTGCATGGGAAGACCAGTTATTCTGTGGATTAATGCAAAATCAATGGGGACTCTTTCATGAATCCATAAACAGTTTTCATGAATCAAGGCGAGCAACTGCCAGGCTAACCAATTTGTGATGTTGTAATGGCCAAAATGGGGCATTCGTAACAGGTTCAGGATCCCAGATTCGGCTAATCCAGATACCCATTGCTAAGGGATCGATGTGACTCCATCAGGTGCATGGACTATCTTGAAATAAAATGTGGGAGCTAGATCAGGGAATTCTGCGTAATTTGTCAATTCATGATCATCAAATTTAACCTCATGGAGTTTTCCGCAAGGATCACCAATGACCAGGACCCCCATAGGGGTCAACATTGTTTGCAAGTAGGTGATCAGGCCATCTAAATTTTGTGGCGTTTCGGTTAATTTCCTTCATGGACGGATAAATGGGGGTAACCAGTTGATTGGATTAGCTGGGAGGGCCCCTTCTGGCCCAGGCGGGGCATGAGACGACTTGGGTGTTCTCGGTGATGTCCTTGACTTTCCCGCGACCCATTTTGCAGTCTTCAGAGGATTTTTTGAGCTTTGGGCTGGTTCTTTTCCTTTTCTAGTAACTGGGGTTATGGGTACGTCTTCTTCCTCAGACTCAATCTCCATGACTTCATCGCTTCCTTCCTTCGTAGGTATCGAAGATTCTTAGGGGCTGGTAGCCGTTGTTCTTTCCTGGAAGGAAAATTCAGCTTTTGGTTGGCTACTTGCAGGGGTGTGTCGGATAGCCATGATTGACGCAATGTATATCCAAATTATCAGATAGTTTACGGCTACAGGATAGAATTTATAAAAATGAGATAGAATTGTGCCCTAGGCCGTCCCAATGGTCTTATAGCGTCTTTCATTGTCCAATGGATGGGTAAACTCTATGTAGGGCTTAGGGATTTCCCTGATTGGTGCTATTAATTTTCAGGTGACCATTGTCTCCAATGGTAAATTCTTCTTTTTATCAGACATTATAATGCTAACGGTTAGTTTTCGCAACCCCAGTGTGTTTTTTACTTCTACTGACTCAATCATCTTGAGCGATGGTGCATCCTCCCCCAACATAGGCTTGTTCCCTCAGGGTTCTAGTGTCAATGATTTGTATTTCATAATCATTTTGTCCTGATAAGCTGGTGTTGCAAATCGTAAGACCAGCATAGTTCTACCTTCTTCCCATACTTGGAAGGTTTTCCCATGTAGTCCCCACCACTATGATTGTGCACTCTGTAGTGTCATTTTAAGGGCTCCTAACCTGCATTCCCTCAGAACCATGGCTTCAAAGGCTTGCAGGAAGTCCTCCACATATCCCAAACCATCAAACTAGGGTAGAGCTCGTACCTCCATTGACATTCACTTGATATTTCTGGTAGTTCGGAGGCATCGTAATGTGGAGGCGTTTTGTAACCGGTGTTTCCAATGTTCCAACTCCTCGTATGAATGAAAAAGATCCTCACTATCTTTATTTCTAGCGGTGATACCCATGGTTGTAGGATTGGTTCATTCGCCATCCTGCGTGGATAATTTGTAGAGGTTATCTAGTTCGTCGTTCCCGTGGACTGTTTCTGTATACCTGCCCCCCTCGGTAGGGTCTAATGGGATGATGACGGGTATTTTGTTATTTTTGAACATCATATTTCATTTTTTTAAGTTTATGATACCTCCCATGTCGATTTCCCAATCCAAGCCCAGAAGGGCTGGGTAGGGGTCCATATCTTCTATTGTCTGGATAACTTCAAAATCAGCTTGTACCCTGACTCCAGCAATGTCCACCACTACTTTTGATAATCTTTCCAATGGAAATATCTTCTATTGATTAGCCATGCATATTTGTACAACATACCATTCAAGATTAGGCTCCCCCATCCGCTACCAAGTCTGCTTAGGGAGCACATTCACATCTGATCCTAGATCAAGGATAACTTGATTGTAATATTCCTTTTTCAAGAATTTCTACAATATGGTCCAAAGGGATGATGTATAAGGAAGATAATGCAAAAATAAGATGAAATGGGACTTGGATCCCTTAGTTAATAAATCATACATTACACTTCTAGAATTTGATCTTAAAGAAATCCCTCAAGGTAGGTTAAACAGATCTCCCACCCTTCGGTATCTTAGAAAAGTGCTCAAAGAGTGAGCTACAACAACATATGAACATAATAATGAAACTCTACAAATTAGAACATGTCACTAAATGGAATATAATGCATCCATCATGTTCATTAATATATCAACAAAAATATACAGAAATATCTTGAGGGACATTCCACTCAAACAATGGGAATCATTCTCCAATAATCAAAACAATAGATACATGAGATATTGCAACAATGTAAAATACCAGAGAGAAGTGACTACGCAGTCTATGTTAGAGTAGCTGCTGCTGTAGATTCATATACATGAAATATTTCTGAAATATACAAATAAATTCCCAAGAATAGAAGAATGGGCTCCAATACAAGATTTCTAGTCAATCTAGGAGAGATTGCTAGAAATGTTGGAGAATGTACAATGTGACAATTAACTTTTCACTGCAACTGAAACAAAATGAGGTTGTAGCAGATCTAAAATAATGATGCCCTCCTCTGATAGTGTCTCTAAGCAAAAGTATGATCCCTTTACTCAGAAACAACCCCTCCTGATGAGCTCAAATGACCCCCCCCGCAACTGCCTGCAAAAATAACGTAGATCTAACTGGAGACTGCATTATGAGGGAATATGGATGGTTGGCCTAATTCCAATGATATGAAAATATGCCCGAGAGTCCTCCTCACTAATCCTCCAATAGATAGACAAGCCCTCCAATGAAAAACAAGCCAAGGAACAACTCAAGAGATCCTCTGTTGTTTCACCTTGCAACACAAAGTTATCTTGCTCCAGGAATAACGTTGTGACTGAAGGAGGTAGCTTTGGAAAAATTCCAGAATGAGGAAATGAATCTCTAGAACCTCTCCTTCCCTAAGGATGAGGTAGGGATTCCCAACCGGGAACACCCTTGTGCTATGCAGCACTGCACCCTTGCTAAACAGCAAGAGGAGCATAGTCTCAATAGACCAAGAGAATAATAATCAAGCATGAATCACAATGGCTCTCCTCCTCTCCATATATAGAAAGTTCTCCTCTCCACCATGGGTCCCATCCACACGTGCCTTCCAACTCATGCAAGTGATCCTCCTCTAAAACTGCGTAGTCCATCAAGGAGATACATTGTATCTAGGAAGTGCATGTGGACTTGGTCAAAATGACTAGATCAAGCATGATCCAATCCTGTTCACACCATGTGGTCCTCAAATCAGCTACTTTATTCTTCCTCCTTTCACATGAGAGTGTTATTCTTCCTCCTTGAGGATTATGGGGGCCTTCTTACCCCTTTATTTACCGATCTAGGATAATATCAACTATAATAGTCAATTTAGATAAAATCTAAATTTTGGGAATATTACATTAATCTATTTCAAAGTCTTCGATCTACGCTTTCAGTCACATTTCCCTTCCCGTTCATTTCTTTTTTCTATATAGCTGGTGCAATTTGTGTATTTTCACGCTAGAAGGGGTCTTCTTTGTGCACCCATTGATCAGCTCCTGAAGACTTTCCATGGCTTGTTGGTTGTGTAGTAGGTTTATACATGCTTGCAAGAATGGTTTGACCTCCTCCCTTCATTCAGTGTCATATGCTCCTCTTCTGTCATGATCACCACCCATCCTGATTGTGAGGTCGAGTTATTTTGGAGGATTTCCCTCCTCTATCACAGTTTCTGTTATCGACCCTTCTTGGACTGATCCTGTCTCACATGATTTTGTTTTCATGCTCTGCACATTTTGCGTAGGGTTCTGCTACTTCTCCTCGACCCTCACTACTAGAATCGGGCACTCCTCAATCGAGTGATCCCACTGTCTACAATACTGACAGGTCTGCCATGTTGGGTTTAAACAGTCTCGTGCAAAATGGCCCACTTCCCCACATTTTTAGCAGATCACTTGACCTCATGCTTGATCGGTGCTATCTCCGCAGCCCCTACCTTTGGCAGGGAAACCCCCCTTTCCTATGGGAGATTTGGGTGAAGTTGGATCGGACCGAACTTGGAATATGCTTCCCTGTTCAGTTAGTAACTCGGATGTGTGGCAGGTTTGCTCATCGTGGAAAACTAATCTGCAGAACCGGCACCATGTTTCATTAACTTCCGGGCTAGATTTGGTCTTGTGAGGGCAGTGGCTAGTGTCGTGTGACCCGGCAATGCGGAAATTATCAAACCATAACAGTGACCCACTAGATCCTGTGGCTTCCCTAGGCCGCAAGGGACTGGGTGCTCCAGTATGT
This sequence comes from Pinus albicaulis, assembly GCA_034641835.2. Classification (NCBI taxonomy): domain Eukaryota; kingdom Viridiplantae; phylum Streptophyta; class Pinopsida; order Pinales; family Pinaceae; genus Pinus; species Pinus albicaulis. Next base: position 1,280,182,650 of record CM076572.1, read on the forward strand.
ACATACGCAGCAAGTAATGGATAGTTATCCTTGGTATGACTATACATCTGGCATCGGATGCACCATTTTTCGAGGCTGAATTCTATCCCTTGCTCCTTATGTAGATTTTGGATCTCCATATGCATTGTTTCCTGCTGACCTTGTATCTACTGTAACCCCATATATGTATCATCTCTAGGAGTAGCTTCTAGCTTCATAGATACTTCCAACACTTTCTCTTGTGTTTCGATAGATTGTTGTCCCATAGGTACCCATAAGTGAGGTAGCAGCATAGCAATGAACCATTCTGTGTGTTTCTGGTCATCATACTAGAATCTTCCCTCCCTAATTGCTTTCTTTAACCTTTGGTTTGCTTCCCATACAGAATCAGATGATCCTTGCTTGATGTCTTTTAGTTCGTTGACTATCTGCAAATAGGATTTAGGTCTTTTGAATTGCTGCTTCAGTGCCATTTTGATCTCATCAATAGTTGCATTTGCATGTTGTCCAACGTATCCCATATACCAATCCAGAGATCTTTCTTTGAAAGCCAGAGATAGCTGGGCCTGCTTCACCGAATCATTTGTGATGTTTTGCATTGTCCATACTGATTTAGCAACAAACCAGAACCTATCCATATCCTCATTACCCGCACCCTTGAAACTAGGTAGTTTTAAATTTCCAGCCATATCTACCATCTTTTTTGCGCTCTGGTGTTACATGAATGATATTTCAAAATGTTCCTAGTCCCAGCAACGGAACCATTTTTTGGCTTTAGGAGTCCTGACCTAGGTTCGCACGTTAAGGTTTTCCAAAAAACCCCTATACTAGTGGCCCTTTTGGCAGTGACTTTCTTGCACAGGTCAAAGTCTCACCTGAAGTAGTATGGGAGGGTGCTGGAACCAGGTTTCCACACCCAGAAAGAGAGCAGGTAAGCCAATCCACACACAACGCACAGATTTATGGAACAGGGCTAGTTCGTAGGCTTAAATAGATAACTAGTGCACACGGTATTACAGATCTAGATCTTAGGTCTGCATCCACATGCGTTCGACCAGCAAAGATATAAATTACATTACGCGCAGCAGACCAGATGGAATATATTATAAATAAACACAACAGATAACACAGATCATTTGTACCTTATCACAGATTTAACATAAAGCACTGATTCATATAACAGATAGATCCAGAACCAAGTAATAGCAATACTTCTTTTATATTATCATTAGATTCTTACATAACCCTAATCCCACCTACGCACACAGCCGACAGGAGTCCAACCCAAATACCAAAAACTCAGAACTAACAATATGCACTTAGCATTCACTTCTATTCATCTTCTACCTATCGACTCAAAAATACTTACTATTTATACCGATTTAGCCTAAACTTACCATGATCCGCAAACTGTGGTTTGCAGACTCCTAGTTTTACCTATTTACCTGCTTACAATGTATTAGGGCTTGTATCCACCCTATTACCCCTACGCTAGACTAAATATAATAAAAATAATACAAACTTGGACCAGCTTTCATCAATGTGGGAGACCCTGCTCCAACAAGGTTCATCCTCTTCATCAACCAAGTTCTACTGAAAAGGAGGTCTCACTATAGGATCAGGCTGTTGATTTTTGTTTCCTCTTGGCCTTTGCTGGTTTTGAGGTCTTTTGAATTAAGGATTTCTAAACTGAGGCTCATGTTGTGCAGGGGGAGCAGAGGTATTTCCAAGGGCCAACCTATCAATCAAATTTTCCATTGTCTTCATCATTGAATCAAATTTTTCATCAGAGGTAGAGGTAGAAGCCTTATCTTCTTCTTTCAACTTATTCTTACCCATTTTTTCTTTTTTTCTGCTATCATATTAACCTCCACCTTCACTGCATCATTCTGCATTTCAGCAAGCGAAGGGGATTCTATCTCTCTTAGCAATATAGAAAATCCATAATGAATGGCTTCAGCATATCTCATCTGAGCTAAGGCTTGTGGAGGTTTTAAATGAGAAATAATAGAGTCATAAACCTTGCTAAATATTTTTGAAAAGTTTTGGACAGTTTCATCAACAACTCTTCTCAAACTATTATAGTCAGTGAGGGCTTGTACAATATTGGTTCTATTTCCCCATTTCCTCAAAAAGGTATCTTCAAACTCATTCCAATTATGAATTCTTTCAGGAGTAAGGGCTTTGAACCACTTCCTAACTTCACCAGTAAAACTCTGAGAAAACAATCTCAACTTGAAATCCTCATGGTCAACCTCTTCCCTGTCTATAAAATCATTAAATTGGTCCACATGTTCTTCTGTTGTAATCTCTTCATCACTCCCCCAAGTTCTGACTCTAGTAGAGTATTTTCTAGGAAGTTCATGTAGAACAGCTGGAAGAACAAGAGGGGCATATCTAGAGGGTGCAACAGGTGTAGGAGGTACATTTCTAGCCATGGTAAATGGGACTGTGGTAGTTTTATGGACAACAACAATGGAGGAAGAGGAACTGTTAGGAGGAGGGTTGTTTGGTCTTTGTTGTCCACTAAAAATCGAACTCCAATTAGGAAGAGGAAAACCAGTTTTACTTCTCAACAAGATTTCAAAAGGGTCAAGCTCCTTCAACCTATCTAAAGAATCTCTTTCCAACAAAAATTCAGAAGTGAATGCTTCCAAAAACTCTTCTTTATCTTTCTGTGTTACTAAGGCTGAGGTATCAATACCTCTCCTATGTAGGTCTAAGACAATTTCAGTTAATTATTATTCACTTTCAGCCCTAAACAAAACTTCCTTTATTTTATCATCAAATATTTTATCTTCGGGACTTCTTAAATTTCAGAGGACAAGGATTTTGTATGTAATGGAGTACCTGATATTTTAGAAATGCCTTGACTGCCTCTGGAGATGGTGTTTAGATTTTCCATGATGGTAGGTGGATCTGGGTCAAGATTTCTCCTCGTGTATCTCCTTCTCGAAGCCACCTTTGATCATATGAATTTTTAATGGAGTCACCAAGGTAGATGCAGCCTTGATCAACTTCTGAGCTCTTGCTACCTTCAGAAGTTCAGCTTCAAAATTTTGGGAAAGTATAATCTTCAGGCTCCCGATAGATGCACCAAAATTTTATAACAAAATTGCACTTGATAGGCTGCTAAATAGACAATATCATGTAACTTTTTCAAACCAATCTTGTGACCAAGGATTAGCCTCCTCAGTCTAAGAGGGCCCTCTCAAGGGTTAATGATATTGAATAAAAAATGTATATGGCTAACTCTATTTAGGAAATAAAGTGGTTATGATGAATGTAGGTTGAAAATAATATCAGCATGTAAAAATTGTGCTTATGGAGTCAAAAATTTCAGTGATTCAGTGTGTTTACTTGACATGGAAGTTGAGGCAAGTCAGAATTTTTAGTAGTAGGACATACACACATGAAGCATAAAAATATATAGTCAATTCTGAGTAATATAAACAAATTCTGAGTAATATAAACGAAAACCACTGCAAGTGAGATACATAAGAGGTATATATAGAATAGGAAAGCACTAAAAACTCCTTCATAATCTCAAGGTGTTCAAGTAATAAATCTTTGTATTGCTGAAACAGTCAATTTACAATAAGTTGCAATTTTTCCAAAAATCTCCAACCCTTGACAAATTAGACTCTATGGCCTTTAAAAGAGTTGTTACATCATGAGATTATCTTCCTTCATGCTATATACATCAAATTTTTTCCTAATGACACCTTTCATAACCATAAAACATCAACTTTAATAACAAACAGACACCTACCCTACTTCACAGCCCTATTTCAGAAAGGACTCAAACTACTCATGATTATCTTTAACCACCTTATATACTAAAATAAATTACATCTTTGACAATTATGTTTTCACATGGTCAAATTTAGATGATGGTATTCATCACTTTATGACCACTTAACTGACCTCCTCAAAACTAGGAAACAAGACCCTATTTTCTAGGCAAATGGTCTTCTCCTTCCTCGAATATTTTGGCTATCATTTAATCTTCAATTCATGGTCCTTGAGTTTTGAATAATTTCTTGACATGGTATTTAACTCTTCCATAACCTCCATATGTCCAAAACTGCTCCAAAACCTGCTAAAAAGGCTGAAATATAGTGTGCTATGAAAGTAAGGCAGTTTCGTAGTGCACTTTTGTAGCACTGCAAAACATGCCTTTAACCTCAAAATTTTTAAATCTTTCCTTTTGCATAAGGTTCATCATCATCAAACACATCCCTCATTCCAATTTCATCTCTTAATAACCTCCAAAACTGGTCAAAAAGTAAAAAAAGTAGCTATAGTAGTTTCGTAGAGCTTTGCTGCCCTTCAAGCCCAGAGGCATTACGAAACTGCTGAAAAGTGTTGAAAATGAAGATTTTTGTATAATTTTGAAAAATTAAATGTGTAAGTGCCAAAAAATTGTATCTAACATTTCATCAACCTTCTTCAACCATAAACCAACTCACCTTATGCTCCTTGAGGCATTTCTTCCTCATTTACAATTGGTTGGGCTATTGGTTCTTCAATCACTGTCATTTTAAGCCATTTTTTCTCTAATTCTTCATGAATCAATTAAATTTTCTCTTGAAGGTCCTTAGCCTAGTATTTAATTCCTCTGTTGGTGGATTTCATATGAGTGTTCACCTTTTTGACATGCTTGGCTTCTATCCTTGCTGGAATTTTCCACTTGATAAGCTGCTGTGAATTGTCTAAAGTTTTAGAAATAGTGTCAACCTGTTCTTCCCAAAATGCCTTCATATTTTCAAATTTAATTTTCTCAACACTGTGTTTCCTAGCTTCTCTTTCATGACATTGATTTCCTGCTTGGACAATTTCAATTTATCTTCAGGGAGCTGCAACTCTATTTTTCTATCACCTTCTCTTTTTCCTTTTTTGATTTGCTGACTGTATCCTTTACTGTGGGTGATGAGAGGTCAATAATATCTTGAGGTAGTTGAGTTGTCTCAGTAGGTATTTGAACTTCTTTTTTGCTTTCTATTAATTTCCTAGCATGCCTTGTCATATGATTTATTTCTTCGAACATGAAACCTGCATCTTCTCCCTCAAACTCTAATTTCTTTGCAGATTTGGCCTTTTTAAACTTTGCCCACCATCCTCTGTGAATTCATATTGTAAAATAGGTGTTTCCTCTATTTCAATGGCATGTAAGATATCCTCTAGATTCCCCTTAGATTCTGCTCTACCTTCTACAGCCACTGTCTTCTCTTCCAAAGCCATTGTTTGGATTCTAGTCATCCTTTTAGTCCCTTTTTTGTTAACAATTTGATTCTGTTTTGTAGGTTTTACTACATTTGATTTCTGTTTTGCAAGGGGTACATTTGGTGTGGCAAGACTTTGTATTTTCTCTAGCTCTTTCATAGTTTTCTTACTTGGTTTTTCTCTTGCAGGTTAATTTGGTTTTGCAACAAATGGTTGGCTTTGCTCTGCTATTAATGGTGATGGAATTTTCTTAAGTTTAGGAGTTTTTGAAGGAGTTAGAGCATCCAACTCAAAACCACTGAAAAAAAAGAATGAGGACCAATCTATTCCTAACCTTTCAAGTTAATCTAAAACCAATAATTTCATTAAGCCATGATTAAATAATTATGTCTCACTCCCCTTAGACTTCTCTTGGACCTTATTAGCCATATTTGATAGATTTCTATGCAGATAGAAAGGTAAATCAAGGGAAATATCACTAGTGAAGTGAAAAAGTAATTTGAAATGGTATGACTAGACTTTGTGATATCTACCTTCACAGGTAAAGTACCTTTGGATGATGAGCAGAAATTTTGAATAGTTGTCTTTAATGCAGCTTCTTGAAACAACATTGTTGAGATCCATCTCATTGTGCTCCATGAACACTTTGCACTGCTCCATGTTAAACTTGAAACATTTGAACCAGGTTTCTTGACCTCTTGGAATCTTTGTAGCTACAAAATTAACCTCATGTGTGATGGACACATTTAACATTCCCACTTTAGTGTATGTCCCACTGAAATTCAAAACAAACTCCTTGGATATCTGTGTATGACAACCCTATAATTTCTCACAAAATTGTAGGCAACCTACACTTTTGAAGGCTTCCATTACTGCTAGATCTTCATTGATCACTTTCATGTCTTCAGGTTCATATCTCAGACATTGTCCACCCTTGTGTATTTTTCTTTTCTCTTCCATAGTTTCTCAAAGAATCGCTCAGCCTCGCTTGATGATGTTCAGCCTCACTTGATGAATTTGCAGGCTCGCTTGATAATGTTCAAAGTAACCTTTGAAGAAACTAGCCACAAGTTTGGCTTAGTACAATAACTCTCTAGAGATTAGATATTACACAAGGAGGAATGAGAAATGAGAATGACTAAATTAGGAAAGGATTTGAAGTTTAAATATCTTCTCATGACTCGATGATGACTTTTACATTACCTAAAATGGTCATGATGACTGCAGACCTGGGAATGTACCTTGATTTCATCACTACATGACTTGAAAAGCATCTAACTTACCCTTTCCCAACGTCTTCTAAAACCTAACAACTCGATTGACAAGACAGAAAGGAAATCATGCTTTCATAGTGCCTCTAGTGTTAATTTGACTATTTTCACTACGAAACTATCAGTAGTTTCGTAGCGAATAGTGAATTTTTACAATGCAATGCGATACAAAATTGTGGTTTCATAGCTAATTAGGTAGTTTCGGTATAAAAACTTTGGAAAAGGAAATAAGTCAGAAAATGATGAATGATGTAACATGGAGGAGTTTGAACATGAGTGGGTTTAGACCTTAGGGTAAACTTAAACCATAAAAATTTAATATTTCCCTTGACCAAACTTAAAAATGAATCCTATAACCCTATTTTGACCCATGAACCTATTTAACCTTGCCAAAATGATGTTTGAATTTTTTGAGTGATAACACAACCCAAGAAATTGAAATCTTACCATGGATTCACATTTCCTCTTGTGTTTGTGCCTCCCACCAAACTAGTGCTGCTCCTTCTAGCCTTAATGAAGCCAACTAGATCTTTATGCCGTCTTCTTGTAAATTTTAAATTTTTGAGTATACTTCTAATTGAAGAATCCAAATTTCTAACTTCTTTGCATTAACTTCTCCATTGTATGTGGGAATTTCAAACTTGATGTCCAACTTGAGTAATGGAGCCTTTCCTTTTGGGAACTTGGAATGAGTGTGGGTATGAGTTTTTGTGGTGGCTGTGGAAGATGAAGATGCTGATGAGGATGAGGAAGATGAGCATGATGGATATGGAGGTGTATCTCCTCAACTACATTTTGAGCTCTTCTCTTCATCCTTCTTACTGTTTGAAGATCCTTATCCATGTGGAGGCTTTGAACCTTCTCCATCTTTTTCTGCAATGAATGCTTCATACATGAATTTAACCATTCTTTGCATCTCTTTGAAGTCTCTATTAACATACTCTTCTTTATAATGTTCATGAGTCTCTTCATACCCTAAGATTTTGGCTTTGGATTCAAGCTCAACCTCTGTAGCTCGTACCTCTTCAATCACTTCAGCCTCTTGTGAAATTTGTACCTCTTCAATCTCAACTGATGGAGATGGAATTTGAGGTGCTTCAGGTGTTTCTTTGAGTGGTCCTTTGTGTGAGGAAGTTTCTTTCTCAACCTTCTTCCTTATTTTCCTAATCTCAAGACTAGCTACCAATAGATTCCCTTCTCCTCTATGCAATGTCAACCTTGTAAGCATCACAAAAATTGCAACTATTAAAACCATTCAAGCAAAACAATTAGAAAGAAACCTTGTCCTCTGATACCAACTTGATATGAAAATGAAAGTTATTTTTTTTTGTGCTAATATTAGTTTTAGATTTAAATAAACTTTTATTTGGTTTTCTTATCCATTAATAGTTTATCCATGAGCATGTGATTTTCTAACCATTAAACTTGGTGAAATTTCGTGTTTTTCATGAAGTCAAAAGCATAGAAATTAATAGTTGAACAAAAAAAAATAAGTACACAGCAAGCACAAATAATAGAGCTCAATACACAATTTTTGATGAAGGAGTTCACCCCTCCTGGGCTACATCTCCTTGGTCCAGCTTCATAGTGTGGACCTTTGTATTAGCTTCAAATGTGTAAAATTATTGTTTATAGTCTCTTGTTTCCTCTGCAACCTACTCCAATGGGTCCAAAACATCAAAATTTACTAGAAATGACACTTCCTGAGCTTATTTTGGTAAAACATTGCATGCATTATGGCAGAAACAAGTTTTCCTAGTATTTATCCTCTAAAACTGTAGTTTCACCAGTTAACATCGCTAATTTTGGCAATTTTGTCTAAAAATGCACCTCTGATATCTCTGCCGCCGTATTAAACTGTCATTAATTAAAGATAAGAACACTTTAAATTATGATCAGCACAAAGCGGAGTTTAAAATTAATCTCAGATTAGATAATACATAATCCATATTTAATACAAGGTTTAAGCGCTAACACAAATTTTAAATTCCCACCAGTCGGATTCTTTAGATATCGGTCTTCTGCGGTTGAGCACATGGTGGGGGGCTGGTCCGAGGCACTGGCCCCTTCCGACTCCCCAAAATCCAGCTTGTGAAACTTCAAATAGAAGTGAAAATGTATATGGGTAAGACCCATGGTTTAGAGGAGTTGGTAACATGTTTGGTTGGTGGGTGGTAGGTCTAGGGTTCGACCCCAGCCCACACCATAAAATTTTGTTCCACCATATATAAAAATCCTCCTCGAAAATCGGTTGTGCTCCACCACATTAACCTCCCGCTAACTTGCTGTAGAGTGTCTCCAAATCTAGTGAAGTTCATCGGTTTCCATGTGTAACCTTAGGTTAGGATATATATATATATATATGATATATATGATATATAGTTATACCATATGATATGTATGTGCCATCCTCCATAGTTCGACCTTGTATAAAAATGTAATATGCACCCATATTAAAAATTAATTCCAACCTTAGAATATGACTTGCCATGCCATGGGAGGGTATGTGGCATGCCAGGTGGCCCTTCCCCATTGGCTCTAAATCCTCCACATAACAAATATAATGAGAAATTAATAGAAAAAATTCCAACTTAAGAAATTTAGGACCACAAGTTCACATACTTTAGTTTGAAATAGTTGACATGTGGAAAAAATGCCACGAGGAAGCATATGATATAACTCCCTATTAGGGCCCCAATTAGACCCCTATTCGTTTGATGTGGTGATACTGATATATAGGCCTCGTTTCTTGTACTAATAAAACCTAATAAAATGTTAAAATATAATCTAAAATAGGGAAAATATATGAATTGAAAATATTTAGAAGTAAATATTACCTAATCTATACAAAATGCTGGTATTTTGGATGGGATTGTTTTATCCAATAAACAGGGGTAAGGGAAAGAACCCAAATTCAAGCCTTTAAGAGTTTTATATGTGTTTAGGGTAGTAATATTTTTGACTAATATGTTTGCTCAGTTAGCCACTAGAGAAATGTGTGGTTTGTTGTGAAATTTTTTTTTTTAAGGAACAAGTAGTAGTTTTATATTAATAAAGATTTGGATTTTGGGCCAAAACCCTTAAAATAATTGAGTGCAATTTAACGATATATATCTTCAACTATTTTTACATTCAAAATAACAAAAAAAACCTTTACAATCATGCAATAGAAAAACACCTTATAACTAAAAACATGACAAAAAATCCCAAGGATCAAACAAAATTTACATGTTAACATTCAAACATTTTTAGATTAAGATGGCCTCCAAAAAACATTCAAAGAATTCTTCCCTCAACTATCTCTAGTTCCGGCTATGCTCTCTTCTCGTGCGAATTGAAGTCTCTTTTCCCAAGATGAAACCTAAAGCCAATACCACCTTAACTAAGTTACTAGAAATAATACTCTCCAAAGTTTGGACCTAAGCATTGAGAGAAAAAATTACTCCCATAACCCATTCAAGTAATTTTCCATGTTACTTAAATGATGCAAAAGCTTTGTTTTCATTAGAAGCTATAAGGAATTTTTGAAAACAATGTTCGATACTGAGAGGGCCGGGGTGGTGAGCCCTGGTATTGCACCAAGAGTGTTGCAACTCCCAGAGGCTACTCAAATTTACTGTATCAACCCAGAGTTCATACAATCTTGGAGGTGACAGTGCTATATGTACATCAGATGAGCTATACTCATGCCATCCTCATCTCAGTTCTACAATGAGGTGATAATGCTAGGGTTACTTTTAGGAAAGGAAGTTTCTCAGACTTCTAAATTCAATCTGACTGGAAATAGATCAAAACCATTACTCTATCAGCAAGGAAAGAAACAAATCTAGATCATACCGATTCATCTAACTATTTGCAAGAAAGAAAGATTCATACTTATGCTAAAACAAGAAAAGGAAAATATACTAAGTGGCATTCATATTCTAGAATAATGAATTGAATTGTAGAAAAGGAAACTAATCTAGAGCACACATGTTGAATCAATGACTAACTAAGGCTTGTCTAACTTATGCTCAATTACTTTGTTTAATGTTGCATCTTGAAATGGACTAATCACACTTTAAAATGGCTCTATTTTGCAGCAAAAGAAGGAGGCACTTGGGTGGCCTAAGAGGGTCCCTGGACCAAATATTTAGGGCTAAAGGTCTATTACTGGCTTGGATAGGGTTAGGTGAGGTGGAAGAATGATTTTGGGCTGAAGGAGAGGGTGGTTGGCACTGCTACAAGAAGTTTCTAAGGGATTCACTATAGTGCTATAAGATGTCCTAAAAAGCTATAGGAAAACGACCGAGAGGAGTTTGAGGCTAGCGATGATGAGAAGAAGGTTAGGAGATTTGGGGGAAATGTGGACCCTAGTAGATTAATGGTAGGGCCAACCCCCTTGCCAAGCTCATAGCTCTTCAACAAGTATGTCTTTCACCCACAAGGTTTCTCTTAGTGATGTAATGGTGACCTCAAAAATAGTGTTGTAGGTGACTTGGATGGAAGGTGGTTTATGAAGGGTGAATAATGAATATGATGGTGTTGAAGGAGTTCTTCTCTGCTGCTCTATCCAAACCTACGATCAAGATATTTTTTCATGCATTCATCATTGACAAACTTATCATAAAAATGGTGGAGAAGATGAGTTGAATTTAAATAAACCTACCTATGCAATTGAAACAAAAATATACCTCTAAACCTTCAACATGTTCATGATAAGAAAAGTAAAACTATATAAATTTTCCAAGAAATCATAAAATGAAAATATATTTGGTTTGTGGTGGAATACCTTCCTCCTCAAGCTCCAACAAAAGAGGTGAGGGAGGGAGGCTTAACACACAATTTTAAGGTTTTATATGCTATCAAACATGTAATGAAAGAAATAAACTACTGAAACATAAAATAAATACACATGTAAACAAGAGAGACTAAGGCCAACGAATTGGGCCCTAAACCATAAGATCATCTCCATGAAATTAACTCAGTGGAGAAAAAACCAAATGCTCATATTACTTCATAACTAGTCTTTTACATGAACAATGTAAGTTAGAGTTGTTTAATACAAAATCCAAGAGTACTCTAGCTACATCTAAAATTCGATTCCTAGTGAGCTCTTGCTCTGGCCTATTTATCCTAGAGCATAATTACCAGGAACTCTCTTAAAAGTAGGTCTTTGTTGCCTTGGAACGTGAGATAACTGGATCTTGGCTCCCTTTGATCATTCACTTGCTTAGCTGCCTCTGATTTCAAGCTATTGGAGGATAATATTGAAGATATAATGGTTGCACTTAGGAGTTAAGAAGGTGTTCAACCCTCCTATAATCACTCCTTTCTGTCTACTTCGAGCCCTGATTATGTAATATTTCTAAAAAATGGCATTATTCCCTTGATTTTCTTGCATTTAAACCATATTATGCCTCGAATCATGAAAATCATTAATAGACCATTCTCATTAAGCAAAATATAACAAAATGAAATTAAATCTGTGTGAAAGAGAATAATTAAGCTAAAAAGGTGATAGTTAACCCCTTATAATATACCTAATGATGGTGCTCATCATCATCCCCCTACGAAATGGTTGCTCATCCTCTTAGAAACTCAATCCTCTTTCTTGGTTTCCCTTAGAAACATGGCGACTTCTTTAAAATCCCAATGTATCATGGAAGGAGTCTCTTCAGATGGGTAAAACCCTACATTATTTTCTTATTTCTCCCATTCCTTGCTTAGTTTGATATTTTCTTTCACTCAGTCCTAGCAACAAAGGTGGACTAATTTTTAATCCAAGCCATTGATCTTCATTATTTGCATGTGTCTTTTGTACAAGGGTTCCCTTTCTAGGGTATCTCTTAAACTTTCTGGAGTATGATACTCCATGTTTCTTAGGCAAAGTGGGAGGCCATTCCATCTTCTCTGACATGCCATAACACATTCCTCTCCTAGTAGTCTAGAGATGTCATCATAATGTGCAATTGTCTATGCTTGGGTGTTGAGATATCTATCTGCAAGGATGGAATCATTGGCTATCATCTGGTGGTTGTTTATGACCCCTCTAATGCTAATTAGATCTGCCCTAATTTGGAGAGGATATTTTCCTTCTCTCTTCATCACTTTTTTTATCTCTTATGCCTTGTATTCTTCATTGGTCATCCAAAAGGCTAGGACCATCATCTACATATCCCCCAACCTAGATTTTTGTTCCCAGATGTTCATATCAGTTAGGACAAGATTATGCATTTAGTAGTATGCCAATTTGGCCATACCTTTTATATTGGACTGAATGCAAAAATCAATAAATTCCCTATAATTATGGAAATACAATGACCCATGTGATGCTAAATTTTTGATCTAGAACTATAGCCACCGCTCTTTCAAATAAATGGCATGAGAGTTTGAAGGATTCCTATGTTGTATTTCCTCCACACACAAGTATGCCATAGTGGCAATCTGCTTGTCTTTATGTTGTAATTGGCCATTCAATATTACATTATCTACTTGTGCCTCTTGCAAATTCTCTTTCAACACTACCTCCCTAAGTTTGATATCAGCCAAATCTCTCCCCATCTCAATGAGTTTCTCTTCCATGATCTCCATGTCTTCCACATTCCTAGGTTTGGATATTTGCATCCATTGGTGGGTGCGCCCTCTCTCTTTTTCTAAATCATAGAATAGGATAACATAGAGCTTTTGAGTGATCAACCTCCCTCATTCGATGAATGTGTAATAGGAGCTCAGTTTTTTCTATGGACTAGGATGTTGAATTGTTGTAATGTATTTTGGGACAATTTTCGAAGAGGTTGGTTCTTCCTTTGATTTCTCCTGTTTTGTATATTGTTTCTCAACTTTGGCATCTTGCCCCTCAACTTCTGCCTCTTTTTCATCACCTTGGGCTTCTTTCCATTCTAATGGTGCCTTTTTCTCCTCTCCCTTGACATTTTTCTCTTCCTATAGAAAATTATGAGTTTCCCATAGCACTGTCTAGGTTTTCTGTAGAAAACTCTATGTTTCTTGTAGCATACCATTTTTTTCATGTTGCACCTATTTTTCTTCCTCTTTGAGGTTTTTGGGTGATTGTGCTTTTTTTAGGGATGCTAGCCTTGAGGAGTTCCTTCTTGTGAGGGTCATAGGTTTCTCTTTGGGTGCAGTGACCTCTTGAATATTTCCCTCCTCTGGCCCTATTTCTCCTTTCTTATTAGGTGATTCCTCAATTTTTATGGGGTTCTTGGTTGGAGTTTAAGGCCTCCCCTGTCTCACCCTACCTTTTTTCTAGGTCTTGAAGTACATGGAGGTCTACCTCTTTCTTTTTTCTTTGATGGGGTTGATTAGAGTGGCTAAAGTGGCAGCCAGTTCCTTTTCAATGGTCCCTGGTGAAAGGTTGGTTTGCTGACGGGAGATGTCAGTGGTAATATTGGGCTCTAGTATCTCCTCTTCTTCTATCTTTCCTTATTCCCATTTTTATTATTTATCTTCTGGTTATTTATCTTATTTCTCTTCTTCTCCTTTCTATACTTCATTTTTATCACTTTTATTCTTTGCTCCTATATCTTGTATGGCCTCTTCCTCTTTCTCCATTTCCTCCTCTTCCTCTGTCCTTTCAGTCCCTTATTATACTTCTTTAATTCCCCTTTCTCCTCAAATAGAGGAAGTGGTATCTTTAGGAGTGATGGTTTGTGTCCCAATGAATTCTTCTCTATCCATCTCAATGAAAGTGGAAAAAGGTACAAGGATGTTGAGTATTTTTAGAGAATCTCCCACTATGAGTTTAATGATACCATGATGAGCTAGGTGTTGATATTTCCTCTCCCTTACCCTCTGCCTCACATCTCTGATTGAATGGAGGAGTAGATATGGGATATTCAGTCTCTGATCTAAAGGAATATCCCCTTTGAACCTAAGTTCATGCAAAAACCTAAAGTGATATCCATAGACCACACTTATTTTTCCATCACAAGAGATATACTTCATGATATGGTAAGAAACCTCATCCCATGGGTAAGGTAGAATTTCCCTTCTTAACCCATTATTATCTTCAATGTATTCCTCATTGGGAAATAAGAAGCTCTTCTTAGAGGAATTACTAGAGACTATTTCCTCTATATTGCATTTAATTCCTAGAGGTAAGGTGGTGAATCTATTGATGAGCTCGAGGGTTATGGTAATTGCAAGTCCTCTTACCACTGTGGTGGAACTATCATCTTCTTGAGAGTGCAAGGACATTGTAAACTCTCAAGCCACTTCATCATCATACCCGTTGAGGATCTCGAACAACCCCCACCACTGATGGTTTCTAAAGATGTTTATGACAGGAGGATGTAACGTGATTCTCTTTATGTCTATGGGCTGCCTTCTATTGAAACCTCCCCCCATCTTATGACTGAGTTATATAGGTGGTTTTCTATGGATTATTTTCAAAGGCACTATGATATGGGACCTCAAAGACTTTAATTTTACACAAAATTTGGTTTCCTTATCCCCTATTCCTTTAAAAAACCCTTTAATTTACTGAATTATAGTTTGACAGGGTGTAAATTACCATGAAAATTCTTGCAACATTATGGGAGTGATGGCAACTTACCTTTGAAATTATGATGTTTATGACTTGAAGGATGGTGTTGGGGTGTTGATATACCCTGATGGTGGCTTTAATTTCACCTCTAAACCCTCTGTAGCTCCCTTGGAAACTTCCTATAGTAGTAGCAAAGTTTCCCGTAGCATGATATGCATGAAAATCTAGACCATGGATCAAAGTTCCTCGGTGTATCCTACCTTTTCACTTTTCTAACTGATATCAAAATGAGAAATATAATGAGGGTAAATGAGCCAAGTTACGCTTTTGATTATAAATAGCGCAGGCTTGGAGCATATTGGTGATGTGGATTTGGCACGAGGTTTCCATATTTGGACTATTGGTCCCACTCGAGCCTATCATTTCCTTTTGCCTCGTAATCATATCCCACTTCTTGTTATCCTTCCCCTAATTTATGTGACAACTCCATGTGGCATGAAACTCCACCATCTTTTCACTTTAACTATTCAAGGGTGGCTACATTAACTGGCCACTTTTTTTCCTATTAAACTCTCTTGTCTCAACGTTTACTCACTTCGTCAAATGATGCATAGTGAGAGGACGAGGGAGACATACCCAAGCCTACCTGATTGCTGATGAGTGGCATGATACTTTGATGTAGGGAGTTGGAGCACTATGATGTTCACAAGTGATTTTTTTTATTTTGTGTGTGTTTTATTATTATTTTTTGAGTGAGGTGATTATTGTTTTTTCTTTCTATGTCTTCTATAGGAACCTCATAGAGACCCTAGGATGTTAATGCTAATGTAGCTTCACTTCTAGAGTCTTTTGGCGATCTTCAAGATCAATATTAATCATTCATATCATGCCTTTTTGACATGTTGGATGGTTGTTAAGGAATTCTGGTGCATGCATAGATGTGCTACAAGAAGTGATCATCTTCCTGTAGAAGTCTTGTTGTTACAATTATGGAGCTCAAACTATCCTGAGGAAGGAAGAAAAATAGTGTAGGGATGATAGGGGTGGCATTAGGATGTGGGTGGACTGGTGTAGTGGAGGAAAACATGAGCGAAGAGGCCATGTGTGTATATTTAACCAAACTAGCACACAGTGGTAGAATATAGGGTCTGATGAGTAAGTCTTCATGCATGGGATGGAGTGATGGTTAGGGATGGTAGCCATAGGTGGGCAAACAAATTCTCTTGTATTTTTTAGGGTTAGGGAGCCTTAGGTGAGCTTATTCAGCCTCGCGTATCTTTCCTGTAGAATTATAAGGTTTCCTGTAGCCCTACATAAAATCCTATAGTAGCCTAGGACATCGTGTAGCACTGTAGAGAATAGGAGAAAATTGGTATTTTTTCTCACCTTCTGTTAGAAATGGATGGAGGAATTCCTACTGGGGTTGGTCATGGAGTGGATAGGTAGAGGAGAGAGAGATATGGAAGGAATGTTGCTCCCTTTCTCCACATTGTCCCTGTTCAACAACCTATAAAATAGAAGTAGGTTAGTGCATAGGTGTTATTTCATTCTTTTGGATTTGTTTTTTGTTTTGTTTTTTTTGGGAGATAGGTGGGATGGATCAGTAGAGCTTTTCACCCCACAAGCCTGCCTTAGGTGCCTCAAAAAGGTTTACACTCAAAGGTATTTTATTTCTCTATGTTTTTTCTCTTCTTTTTTTCCTCCAAGATTACCTCATGGAGGTTTTAAACCTAGGAGTTGGCTTTGGAGGCCTCACAAAGGTTTTCACCTAGGCCTCTTTATTTTTTATTTTTTCTTTTTGGGTCTAATGAAGTCCATGCCCCACTTGTAAAATGGATATAAATCCACCTGAGGTTGTAGAGGAATTTCATCCCTTGGTGTAGGTCTCCCCATCCTCTGACATTGATCACATCAACTAGTGTGTCTCTTGGCATCTTAGTGGAGGGTATGCCAATAATAGGCAGCTTGCAAGGCTTTGAAGCTTGTCCTCTTATTAGAAAAATAACTCCCACAGGGACCATCATGACATGCTGAGAGGATTTCAAAGAGCTCCTCTTCCCTCGCACATCTTCTGATAATTTTATCCAGAACTAATTTGAAGAGGTTGCCACCAATCAGTGTGAAAGGCGAACTTTTTCTTATAATTCCGCTCTTTTCTTCGGATTAAAGGTTTGGAGGAAACATCTTAGCAACCAGGTAGTTGGCTATGTCACAAAACTAAGGAGAGACTTCTGAGATATAAAATAGGTGTTCATCCCGAAGTTGATCATCCGCCATCCCTTCCTCATTTATAGACAAAGTTAGTTTGGATAAGAAATCTGCAACAACATTTTATTTTCCCGTTTTATCAACAATTGTCAAATCAAACTAATGAAACAACAAAAACCATCTAATTATTCTAGAATTGGCATTAGGTTTATTCATTAAGTACTTTATTGTTGCATGGTTAGTGTGTACAAAAGTATGATAACCAGTAATATAGTCCCTGAATTTATTAAGGGAATGGACAATAACTAAGATCTCCTTTTTAGTGACATTATAGTTAAGTTCAACCTTGGACATATTCTTGCTAATGAAATTTTTATGCAACCAACTCACAAAATAAAAGAAAATATAGTTCAACGACTTAGAAATCAACCTCTTTGAGGGGGAAACCTACTTTACATTACATAAATGAACAATTATTGGATGATTCAAATGAAAAAAACCTAATTTATATATATATATATAGGAGTCTAAGGGCTCCCAATATAATCAGAGTCTACATAAAAACAAAAATGTAAGGGCACAACAATAACAATAGTGGGCTTCGATGGGGCACAATGATAACACTATAGAGACTACATGGGCACAATAATAAAAATAAGGGGGATACACTAACAATAACAATAAGTGGATACACTAGTATTATAGGGACCTAACATGCGCCTCTCCTTAAAAAAATTGTTGTCCTCAAGACTTGAGTAGTTCTATATTCTTCTGTATAAAATTCTCATCCTCCCATGTAGAATCTTCAATGGGTAAGTTCTTCCAATTGATGAGATACTCTGAAATTGATTGATTTCATAGTGGTCAAGTTCTTATTTCTGTGACTAATTCAAGTTCCAATACGATTTTTTCTTCCTCATCAAGTTCTGGTAATATTGTTTGAATTGGGATTTTGTCACCTATAACCTTCTTTAAGCATGAAACATGGAAATTTGGGTGCACTCGGGAAGATGCTAGAAGCTACAATTTGTATGCCATACTACCAATATTTTGCAACACCTTGTAAGGACCATAATACTTTGGCGATAATTTATTATTCTTATTAGCTTTCTCGAGGGACATTTGTTTGTATGGTTGTAGTTGTAAAAATACCCAATTGCCTACATCAAAAATTCTTTCATTGCAATTATTGAAATTTGCAACAAGAAATAGTGAAATTTCCATCCAAAAACAACATCAAGAAAATGGCATCCATAAATGGATACCATGGAGGCTTTTGATTTAGTTATTTCTTAATTAAATTAGAAGAAACGTGTGTCAAATTTATTTATCCCTTAAATAAATTGGACAATAAATTGTAATATTATCTCATAATCACTTGTAATAGTTAACTGAGTCTGATAGACTCAATTCGCTCATGAAATTTGAGTTGATGGTGGTTGGTGAGGCATGTAGAGTGATTCTATTTGTTTTAGATTCCAAGTTGCAATTAGTGTATTAGTTTAATGCATGAGAAATCAGTTAACTCAATTAGGTGAGTTAAAATCATTTTAACTAGTTGTAATTGATTATTGCACTAGTGAGAGGTCAACTGAATTAAATCAGATTTAATTCAAATGTAGTGATATGTCAAGTGACTGATGATTTACCATTAATGGCTACATGCATGTCAGTTCTGATGAAGACCCAGTTGAGACAGAGGTTAAAGGGAAGTAAACTATCAATTGTATTTTTAGAAAACTGCTCAAATGCAGTTATACACCCATAGGATTTCCCATGAACATTGTGCAGTTTTGGAAGGATAAAACTACTAAATAATAGGGAGTGAATTACACATGAATTGTGCAAGAAAGGTAGGCTGAGAAAAGGCTGAGAATTGGATAAGTACTAGCCCAATTTTGTCTGGATTAGTGTGAGACAGTGAGGATAGTGAAACAGACTCTTGTGAGAAGAGTGCATTATATTGTTTCATGATTCCTTGGTTCATTATACAATAGAGATAGAGGGGTTTTGAGCAGGTTTCTTTCCCCAAAAAAATATCTTGTGTTGTGGATTGATTTTCTTTCTCTTACTTTGTGTGATTGTGCGATCTTCTTTATTTTATGTAATTAATTTGTAGAAGGATCCAATATCTTGCTTTAGCATACCACGTGATCATATTGAATCCATTGTTATACATATTATTTGTATAATTTCTACATGGTATCAGAGCACCATAAATCACAATAGTGGAGAATAAATTGAGTTTGTGTTGAACAATATTCAAACTTCCAGATACTTTCGTTGGTGCGAAAAGCGGATCAAGATGGATTTAAATGGATTAATATCGAAATATGAACTTGAGGGAAGTTCTAATTATATTGAATGGAAAGAAATAATGTAGGTAGTTTTGGAGGACAAAGGATTGAAATAATTCATTGATAATGATATTCCCAAGCTCGCAGTACTAGACGCCACTCTTCTTGATGCTTGGCAAAAGAAGGTAGCAAGGGCGAGGATGATGTTATTAGAGGGAGTTTGAGATCACATTGTCTTGAGTCTCCATGGCAAGGCGAATCCATGTGAAATTTGGAAGGCCTTGGCAGATTTGTTTCAGAATAACAGCGACCAAAGGAAATTGGTGCTGAATAAAAATCTCAGGAAAATTAAGAAAGTGGAGGGTGAGACGGTACCAACATACTTGGAAAAGTTCACTCAATGTCGAGATGATCTTGGAAGTGTTGT